>CM047509.1:262500-390000 GCA_026122265.1 Ammodytes dubius | reverse complement strand
TTAGGTTTGGTCCTGCTAACACTACAAGCGTAGAGATGGAATGCAAACAGCTGTTGAGGCCGAATGCTCACACACACTAAGCACCTGTGCACTCAAAAATGTGGACACTATGCTGTGCACACCGGCTCCAAACGACATCTGTGTAGAAATAAAACCAATATTGGTTTAGACCATCATTAAGTTTAGGATTTATCAGTGTTTTTGTCACCTCCTCATGTAGACATGCATGTAATACACACATTCCCATTGTGTCCAAACATTCACCAGATATATTCTCTTTCTATATCTATCCTACAGGCCTGCAATTGAACGATAAGCACCTTTACCATTTGTTCTGTTTAAACTTTCACTTCTAATTAAAATCTAAAAAAAATAAGCTTTTTAATTTTTAGTGAGAGTAAAATTATTTCTTTGATTAATTAAGGTATCTCCATAAATCATATATATATATATATATATATATATATATATATATATATATATATATATATATATATTAGTGCTGTCAGTTTAACGCGATATTAACGGCGTTAACGCAAACCCATTTTAACGGCGTCAATTTTTTTATCGCGCGATTAACGCTCGTCATGGCCTAGGAAATGTTGTGGTTGTTGTTTCACATGCTATTGTATAGAACAACTGAAACACTACAAACTATTCATATGGCTCGAAGGTAAGTTACTGTCAATTCAAACGGAACATGTCCTACAGCGTAATTTCACAATAAAATAATTTAACTGGCAAAACGGCGAAACGTCAAGTCAATTCTGACTTTTATTTTGAAGCAGAAACCGGAACCTAGCACTTCCTAGCTCAGCTACGCGACCTTTACTAGTCTTCCGTGTGTGAGTCTGGGACCTCGCGGAAACGAACAGTAAAGAAAGCCTGTAATTTGCAAAAGTCCTACTTATAACCCTGCGCGTACACCAAAACCTCCATGAATGTTAGTTGCAGCCGCCAGTCATTCATTTTAACTTTAATTTTCGCTACGAAGCCTTGGCTGCAGCAGCACCATGGCAACCACCTGCACGCAGGCAGTGTGTCCACTCCACACAGTCTTTAATAAGCCGTGGATGAAAGACTCCCAAAACATTTAGGCCTACAACAACCAGTTTAATTTAGCTTTAATACTTATTTGTTTTATATACCCTATGTTGTTTTATGGTTTGGTTTTTAAATAAAAAAAATAAGTTCCAATATGTTTGTGAATGCTGTTCTAGGGGTGGGGGTTATATAGCCTATTGTTATTTGCACTGAATTGCAAGTTGTGATATTGTAGAAGAAATAGGCTACACTGAATTACAATGGTGTAGACATCTATCTATCTATAAAGCAAGAAACGTCTGTCTGTGTGTGTGTCTGTGTGTGTCTGTGTGTCTGTCTGTGGCTCGCATATCTCTCTGAGTTTTAGTCAGATCGGCATGAGCTTCCGGATATTGCTTAAACACAGCATGAAGGTGTGCATCCTTCATCCTTCATCCTTCATTTTGAAGTTGTAGAAGTTATCATATTTATATCTGCTCCACCTGTCCGCTTTAGTGGTAAAGACTGCGCACAGAGCCGACTAAACCCCGCCTCCCTCTGACGAGCGGGACACACACACACACACACACAGCAGACCGACACAGCCAATTACTTCCTCAACAACTCCTCATCAACTCCTCATCTGCTCCACCTGTCCGCTTTAGTGGTAAAGACTGCACTTCACGCTATTTTCACTGTAATAATACAGCACGGTCTCGGATGCTTCCACAAAATGTTTTTATATCCGTTTAAAATCTAAACTGAAAGCCCGAGCGCGACCGCGCGCACACGAGTCCCCCCCCCCACAAACACTGCTGCCTGCTACTGACACGTTAACATTAATTGACAGCACGGGCTACTGACACAGTAACGTTAATTGACAGTTATCCAAACTCTGTCTTATCTTTCAAATATCTAACAGTAGCCTAATGGTAATGGGGTTGACCATGTTGTCATGGCGTGCAGCATAGCCTCCTTTTATACACAGTGCAGCCATTTACTATATAGGCAACTGATTGTATGGATGTTTGCAAGGTACCATAATATCAGATTGTATAGGTAACACCTGTACAGCTCGATTCTTCTTTAGGATTCAACACTTAATTAATTAACACATTTTCTGTTTCATTTCACTTAACAAAACACATGGAATTAGTTTGTGGTTATCTTTACACAATACACTAAGGAATGTTGCCCTACTCTATAGCCAACTTCTACAAAGTAACTTACTGATAATAACCTTTAACAGTGTAAAATTAGCCATCACTGATAGCAGCCAAATGTACTGTCTAATATGTTTCTTTGTTTACCTGCTTCCTACGGGCACTGCACTAGTCATTGTAATTCAGTGTATTTCTTCTTTAAAATCATAATCAGAATGGGTGTGATAAGAGCATAAAGAAATCAAGGGACAGGCTAGAAGTAATACAAATGCGATTAATCGTGATTAATCGCGATTAATCGCGAGTTAACTATGACATTGATGCGATTAATCGCGATTAAATATTTTAATCGTTTGACAGCACTAATATACAATCATATGAAAAAGTTTGGGAACCCCTCTCAGCCGATATCATTGCACTGAATTGTAGAACCATGTACAGATACACAATCTGCAGCCAGATGTTCTTGCAGGTCTTTGGAGGTGATCTTTGGGTTGTGTGCAACCATTCTCACAATCCGCCGCATATGCTGCTCTTGTACTTTTCTTGGTCTGCTAGACCTGGGTTTAACTGCAACTGTGCCTGTGTCCTTCCATTCCCTGACAACGTTCCTTACAGTAGAAATTGACAATTGAAACCTTTGGGAAAGCTTCTTGTAGCCTTCCCCTAAACCATGACAATGAATAATCTTTGTTTTTAAGATCTTTTGGGAGCTGTTTTGATGATCCCATTCTGTCTCACTTCAGCAGAGAGTCAAAGAGAAGTGCAACTTGCATTTAGGCACCTAAAATACATTTTCTCATGATTAAACAGACAATTATATGAGGTTCAAGGCTTAACAACATAATCCAACCAACTTTGTGTTTAAAGTCATCAGTTTTACATGATGTTACAGGCATTAAAATCAACAAAACCACAAGGGTACCCATATTTTTGCACAGCCAGTTTTTCACATTTTATTTTATTTCATACAACCAAATACTGCTTTTCAAAAAATCTTTGTTTGGAAAACATCCCAGTACTTAGCTGTTCCTGGTAAATTAAAGACATATCACTTTTATATTTTTTTTGTGAAAGCAGAGTCAATTATAATGCCGGCTGAGAGGGGTTCCCAAACTTTTTCATATGATTGTATATATACTGTACACACACAAACTCACCAGCCACTTAATTAGGTACACCGGTTCAATTTCTTGTTAACATATAACTATCAGCCAATGACATGGCTGCAACTCCATGCATTGAGGCATGTAGACCTGGACAGGACTACTTGTTTCCCATTCAAACAGAATGGGAAAGAGAAGGGGTTTAAGTGTCTTTGAACGTGGCATGGTTGATGGTGCCAGAAGGGCTGGTCTGAGTATTGCAGAAACTGCTTATCTACTGGGATTTTTACGCACAACCATCTCTAGGGTTTACAGAGAATGGTCTGAAAAAGAAAAAATATCCAGTGAGCTCACTCGATACTCAAATCATCTTAAACTGGTTATTTGAACAAGAGAATGAGTTCACTGTACTCCAATTGTCTTCACAGTCACCAGATCTCAACCCAATAGAGCCTCTTTGGGAAATGGTGGGACCAGAGATTCACATCATGGATGTGCAGCCGCCAGATCTGCAGCAACTGTGTGATGCTATCATGTCAATATCTATGGTCAATATGGACCAAAACCTCTGAGGAATGTTTCCAACACCTTGTTGAAAGTATGCCACAAAGAATGAAGGCAGTTCTGAAGGTCAAAGGAGGTCCAATCTGGTACTAGCAAGGTGTACATAATAAAGTGACGGGTGAGTGTGTGTGTGTGTCTATATACTGTATATATTGAATATTTTTCCATGGACTGCATGTCACATACCGAACATACATACTGTATAGATCAAACCTAGGTGCCACATGAGCTTTGAGGCAGTTTGTCAGTGCAGCTAAGCAGCACACAGGGAGTTTATAGCAAAATAAGTTGAAACTAAACATTAGCTTTTTTTGTAGTTAGGAGGGTAGGTTGATTTGCTTATGTGTATTTTCATACGAGAAGGTAAATGTAGTATTCTTTGTTTGTTTAAAGTTGTTTATAAATGTTAATGAGTCACCCCCCCTCTTCACTGACCCTTCCCTCGATGTTAAACACTGTAATTAGTCCTTGGGTTCCGGCTGGCAGTACCAGCATTATTAAGATTGATTGAGTATAACTGTGTATTGTAATCAACAGCAGGGAGAGCTGTTGAAGGTGACGGGCGGCGTTACACCAACATCTCTTCTGGGGGACAAGACACTCCAGTCATTTATCATCTGCCCAGCTGCCATGACCACACCCCTCCACCTCCCTCCATCCCTCACTGCTATCTACGAGCTCTGCCAGGGCTGCTTTCATAACTCTAAGGATCGGCAATTGCAACATATGGGTTGTAAAAGTAAGAAAAACTTCTCTCTTGGACTTGTTCTTTAAAAGGAGGGAAAAAGTCCTTTGTGGCTCCTGTAGTTTCTGGACAGACTTTCAAGAACTGTGGTGGTTATCAGGATGATGGAAAAAGAGACAGCTTGAGGCAGTTGAGGAGGTTGCCGGAACAATTCTTTATTATAAACAAAAACTCAGACTGCAATCAAGAGAACGAAGCCAATCAAAATATGCGAAGTATTGGAGTCAAATTGGAGTGAGGTATGCATCATGAAAAGCTCCTAGCATAAAACCCTGCTAATTTTCTGAGGTTAAAGCCTTTATATTCTTTTCCCAAAGTAAGATGAGTGTCCCTCCTGGTCACTAAGATCTGCCTCCTGGTCGTCCTGATAGGTGGACACTCACTATTCCTTTAACTATTACCAAAACGAGAATTAGTTGGAAACATCATCTTCAAGGGAATGCCCCCCCCCGCGGTGCCTGAGAGTCTACTCAGAATTTCAGAATAGTAAGATTTTACAACTTCACATAAACTAACTACTGTTAGGCTCGTAAAACTGTCAGTCCTGAGCCTATTTTAATGTATGCAAGCTAAAGCTGAAATACCGGAGGTTTCTCTTTCAATGACCAAGCCAAACAACCCACATTCCTGACTCTGTCTCTTACCCTTCAGGAGAGGGCGCTATTTATATATATTGACCTTGTTGTTTAGGACACTCTCAAGGCAGCCTTTTCCTAGCTCAGTACCCATGGATAGATGCATTTTGACTTGTATATCTTGTTCATCAGTATATTGGTTTTACTTAATTAAACAGTCATTTTAGGATGTGTTATAACAAAATACACCACATATTCCCCCCTTCGAGACCAAAACAAGTCTCGAAAGAAAGGTAATCAAACACATCTTAACAATGATTGGCCTTTGTTGCAGTTCTCAGTTGTTGTCCGGAAAAATCCTCTTATGTAATCCTACTTTAAATAGCTTTTAGAGTCTTATTTTAAGCCTCAATTTTGGGGGGTCAATGCATTAACTACTTCCTATATATTCTATGTCACATTACTTTAAATTTAAATTAGACTAGGAAAGTTAATTGCTTAATTTTTAGTAAAGATCAAATTCGGCTAACCTTAACTTTTTTGCAAGACTATCAGGTACACCATTTTCCAATTTCAGGAAAATGAGACTAAAATGTTTGCTTATGGCTTTTTAGGCATGACTGTAGTCTTGCAAGATAGCTGTTATCTCCTAGGTCAAAAAATTTGTCTTGTCTAAAAGACAGCAAAAAGAAATAGGAGACCGTTCTTAATTTAACTTGAAGAATCCTCACCCTTCAGCCAATTAAGGTGGGGAAACTTCTTTTTAAAATTAACAATTAATCATTATTCTATAACCTGAAATTAAATGACCATATGCCAATCAGTCATTAGACCCTAAACCTATTTTAAAGTATTATCAAAAAATACCTGTACTAAAAGTAAGCCAGATTAACCTATCAGTTTTTAAGGTTGTTGCTGAGTATATTTGCATACATCACAGAGTTACAATACATTCATAACATCAATATCACAGGTTATGACAAAACAATACAACTTCCACATTGTAACATACTGCGTCCACATATATATAAGAACATATACGTGTATTTAATTCTGTATGATAACCAAACTCCTTCTTAAGCAACGTTGCCTTCTGGTGCGGGGGTTCTTAGTGTCCTTTATACCCTGAACCAGTGTAATCTCTCTCAGTCCGAGCTCTGCCCAGGGCCCAACCATCATAACCTAAGTCCATGTTTGAGTTTCTCAGTCCATTCCCTTGTCTATTTTTGGTTCCCTGGACAGGCATATAATCCTCCCCATCACACTGAGAAGAGAGGAAAACAACAACCAGTACCTTTGCCAATAACAAACCTCACGTGTGTAACAATTTCTTATGTGTTAAAGTCAAATATGTTCAAAGTCTGATTCCGAGACCAGAAGCAGTGCACTGACTGCTCTTTAATTTATCTCCCAGTCAAGCAATTTAACACTATTTACTTTAAATTTCAAAAAATAAGATGAAGGTATGTATTTATTTGTTTATCTAATCTCTCCCCCCTTGTTAAAACTGAATCCCATTCAAAGTTTGAACAAATCTGATTATTCTAATATAACAAAACGTACACGGCATTGTCAAGCCGAGTTGATTATATGACGTTGCAGCCTGCCATTCTGGATGTGGCCACTGGCCACCAGTTGATATTTCTTAGCGTGTACTAGCAGCCTGCTTCCATGGAGTCCCTTTCTGACAAATAGCTCCTCCCCCCTGCAGCCTCTGTTTTGCTCAGTGGGACAGAGAGACCTCTCTGGTTTCACACACCTGACTGTACGTATCCTACGAGAAATGAAAGTGTTTTTCCACAAACATAGTTAAAATTGCAAACAACATTTGTTAAAGGGATCCAACGCCGTGTTCCCAGATCCAAGATGGAAAGCTGCAATTCACAAACATTGTCAACAACAAAGAAAGTTACAGACATTTATCTAGGCCATATAAGATTATAAAGGACCGGTCCACAAACATGCAACTTGACATCTGACAAACAAACAATCAAACAAACATGCAGCATGTAACCCCCGCAGGCCTGTACTTACCAGAAAATGTAGACCCGGTGATGTCTTCGAGCTCATAATTTTTGACAGCCTAGGATGTAAAATCAACTCCTCACAAATTCTCAAGGGGAACACCAAGGTTCCATACGAGTTCACCAATACTACAAGACGCCTGTCACTCGTAGAAATGACAGAAACATATGACATAACTGACTTGATGACTACGAAAAAGATAGCCAGATCCATTTGTATTTCACATCGGTAAATAAACCAAAGCAACCTTGTGTACCTTAATTCTACCTCTACCCCAAGCCAGAAATCTTGGTGTTGTTGTAGACTCCGACTTGAATTTCAAGAAACACATACAATCAATTAATAAATCAGCCTACTACCACCTAAAAAACATATCAAGAATTAAAGGGCTTATGTCTCAGCAAGATTTAGAAAAACTTATCCATGCATTTTTCTTTAGTAGACTTGACTACTGTAACAGTGTCCTTGCTGGCCTTCCAAAAAATCTATCAGACAGCTTCAGCTAATTCAGAACGCTGCTGCTCGAGTCCTCACTAGGACCAAAAAAATAAGTGTATCACATTACCCCAGTTCTGAGGTCTTTACACTGGCTTCCTGTCACTCAAAGAATTGATTTCAAACTACTGATGTTGGTTTATAAAGCACTAAATGGTTTAGGGCCAAAATACATTACTGATATGCTGATACGTTATGAACCGTCCAGAGCCCTTAGGTCGTCTGGGACAGGTCTACTTACAGTCCCTAGAGTTAGGACTAAACAAGGAGAAGCAGCTTTTAGTTATTATGCACCAAAAATCTGGAACACACTCCCAGAAAACATGAGGTCTGGTGCAACTCTCAGTTCTTTTAAATCGAGTCTGAAGACTTTTTGGTTTCCATTTTAACCTGCAATTTTCATTTTATTTGCTTCTTTTATTCGCTTTCAAATGTTTTATAATGTGTTCATGTATTCTAATCTTGCCCCTGTAAAGCACTTTGAGTGGCCTTGTGTCTGAATTATGCTATATAAATAAACTTGCCTTGCCTTACCTTAGTCAAAACAGAAACACCTTGTTGAACTTAAAATAAGCATTACCTACATATGTCTACCCTTTGCACATCAGTCTGGAAGATGTTTCACTGTGACAGCTTTCTGTTTAATAGTAGAGGTGTTTTCTGCATTACTAGTCTTGGCTCTTCATATTAAAAATACCCACGTATGTCCAAGTATCATATTCGATACATCATTTTTGAAACCTCTACACCAGTGTTATTCATGGATATTTTGTCAATTTCTCAAAAGGCTAGTGTAAGATAATCTTCCAAAATGCAACTGACACTGCACTATAACTGTTTACTGAATAGATACAAATGCAGCCTTACCTAATGTTACCTTACTCAGTTCTTAGTACAGCTGTGTAAAAAGCTTCTCTATCAAAATAGATCCAGAAGGTACACAATACAAAGCATAACCGAATTTGCCAATTGTCAGTATTCCATGCCATAAAACAGCAGACCAAATATCCGAATTAGGTTTAGAGTCAAAATCGAGATCCTATAATATCTGTAACAAATAGCTAAATAAAAATTATTATGATCAGACAAAAAGTTGCCAACTAACTGAAATCCTCCAACTATATCCTGTAATCTTGCCCTAGTCAGTGTGCCCAGAAGTCAATAGACTCCCTAGTGAATGTTTATTGGTGGTAATCTGACTGGGTTTACCTGTCCCTTTGAAGAAATCTAGTTCCTCACAACAATATACCCACAAGACCACCTGTTCCTCTGTTTTCCTGTTTACCTTTAGGCCAGTCCAAGAACACCCCCCTCTCTTGAAGAGGCATACAATACTGGTCATGTTATACTTTAGAACTCTATTGTTTCCCTAACCTGTAGTTTATCTGCAACATTCAAACATTAATTACCCTAATTAATCCTCCATATCTTTATTTTTGTATTAACATTTTTATTTTTGTATTACCTTGCAACCTTTCAATTAGTAGACTCCTAAACACTGTAAAAAGTGATTTTGTACTGGAAGAGGATGTCATCACTCTAAAGAGCATGATTCTCTTCAGTCAGAGACAGATAGTCAAATAGTGTAATTAAATTAGAAAAAGCATGGAAACAGCATGTGGCTTTACTTCAATCCCTTCAAAAACTACAATTTTAAATTACATGAAATTTCAAAGAAACCCAGGTGTCTTTGAAAGCATGAGAAAAACCATAAACCAAATATAAACCTTCCCTACCCTCATTATGTGCTAACAACAAAAACAATACTCCTCTCTAACTGAAACACTCATTTAATCTTGATTCATGTCTTGACAATCATAGATCGTCCCATAAGATTTAAGTACACATTGCATTTTTAGATTTAAGTGTGTTGACTTTATCTGTGCAACTTCAATTTATCAAGTGGCAAATTGCTCACCTCAGATTGATCCAACTGGGGTTCACTTCATCACCACACTGCCCCCACTTCCAGAAGTTTCTTCTTCAGTCTTTATGCCAGAGTTATTTTGGCTACAGCTGTGCATCTTCCAGTGTCCATTTTATTTTTATTTTTATTTTTATTTTTTGTGTGTGTCTTAAGCCTCATGATGTCATAAAACACCCTCCAAAGAGGTGCCTTGTCCAGGCATGTGGGGGAGTACTGGTGTGGAGGGGGGTTGGTGCAGGAGGAGAGAGTGTGCTTTGGGAACAGCTGTTGTCTGCTCTGATCATCTCCTCACCTTTTTCCCAGTCCAAAGTACATTTGAATGTCCTCATTCTATCCATCTTTATGCCATCTGCATAGGTTTAGCAATGAAGTTCTGAGTGTCCACCAGTGCAACACCAGACTTTGTGCTTGGAGTAGGTGTGGACAAAGTTCAGTTGGCCTTGGTGTTCAAGGACGAATCCATCACTGCTGGCCCCCCTTCCTGTGACTGGCCCTGCGGCCCATGGTGAGCCGAACAGGGTGTGTGTCCTGGAGCTGCTGCTGTGCTTGGCTGCTATCGGGGTTGGGCACGTGCTGTCTTCAAAGCATGTGGTGAGAGAAGGAGCTTTGGGGTGGTGAAGTGAAATCCAGTTTTTGGAGCAATCTGCAGAAATAAAATCTTGCAATGCATACCTCGGCAAAAGAACACAATTAATTATCAAGCTTACTTTTGAGGTCTCATAAGGAGACAGTACTATTGTACAGAGTAAATATTTAACTTACTTCATTCAATTTCCTCCTATCAAAACTTCAGGGAGTGGTGGTGTAAATGATCTACTGAGTGTGTCAACCAATCCTTAAACTCACCTTAGTTTAAATACATTTGTTGGTTTCCAGATCATTAATTGACCTTCTTATATACTATCTAAAGCTAAACATAGTCTGTCAGCTATCCCTCTGCTCTCCTGACGATCTGTCTGCTTCTGTGGAGACTATGTAAACACAGGCTTCCTGCTTGATAAAGAAACCAGAAAAAGAAGTTAACTGCAGACATAAAAACAGAAACAGATTTTTCTCACTCTTTCAAAATGCAAATTTGTCAAATTACCTTTAGATCAATCAGTAGTTAAACACTTTGTCACTACTAGTCAAATTGCCACATCAAAATCCACACGTTGTTTGTATACTTAATGCATTGTATGCAACTTACTCAGGTGTAAAACAAGTGTCTGTATACTTTTTCTATAGAAATAATTTTCATCAATTTTACAATGCTTTTACAAATTTTCCAAATTTTGTATTAAATCTTTTTATTGTCAACTACACCTTTAACTCCTCATTCCTAATTTGTTCTTAAACTAAGGGACTTACATCTGAACATTTTGCCTCAAATCACAGAGTAAACTACTCTCCCACTGTCATGTTATTTCAACATATTACAGTCTTTGACAAAACACAAATTTCTCATTTTCTCCTGGATAAGCCTCTTCTAGTTTCTATTTTTATTATGTCATAAGGGTTGGGCAAGCTAGTCTATCCCCCCCCTTTTTTTTTTTTTTTTTTTTTTTTCAAAATTACGCAGTTTACTTTAATTTTACTGTAACTAGCTCCAATTGCTGCATATGGAGCCCTTAAGAGAGTATTCCACCTCATAAACCGTATAATAGGACTATCTCGCTCTTTTTCCCCATAAAAGACCATAGAAACTCGCATTTGAAAAAGCCACGCAAGGTAGCTTTAAAGAACAGTCGTTCTGTGCCCGCGCTGTGTTTGGTGTGTCTGCCGTCCCGCGCGTTCACGTGCGGAGCGAACTCCACTCCTTGCAAAAGATAGGCTAAAAGGCCATCTGCCAACAATACCGTATTTAAATTGCCAACACATAAAACAAAGTTGTACAAACCTACGTCCCCATATTGAGACAAAATCAAACAGTCATCATACACGCGAGGCATAAGTTGTCTCGCGCAAACAGGCACACAGCTACGGGCCCACAGCCCCGCCTTTCACCTGTTAGAAAGCTCCAGGACACACCCCTGCGAAGCATGACCCAAAGGCCGGGTGACAGGCACTATATTCGGACTATATTTTCGAGGCAGAGCCGGTGGACGTCGGCTCTTTTTTTTATTATCTTTTCCTATCTTTTCTTACTTCCATAGCAATTTCACCATACAATCCGTCATGTGGGCACCTGATCAAAATACCCACAGACAGCCATCAAAAACATCACACAAATAGAAAATAATGACCTATTTCCTCCGGAAAAAATGAACTGATCACCTATCACGTCAACAGCTTCAATACATAGTAGCCTATTGAATATATCATAATATCATATCTATATATATCCATAACCAATAATTCATATTTAAACATACAGAACAAATCAGGCCTCCAACAAACCAACAAACAAACAAACAAAACACTGATCTCTCGAGATCTTGCACAAAAAAAATAACATTCTCAAAACACATGGGCCGGCCGCCAAAAAAGCCTGTTTTACCCAGGTGAAACCTCCATTTAAAGTCGAATAAATCCCACACTAAAGTCACTGTTCCTTTTCTTATAAAAACCAACAGCTCGACCGTGCGGTCTGTCAGCCCAAATCAACTCAGCCAAGAACCAAAGTCCTTACTTATATCATTATAAATTCTAATAATTATTATTATATAGGCCTATTTATATCAAGACAACGCTTAGTACATACAGCAGACGAACACACAAATAACATTTAATAGACAAAACTGCTATAGCTTAGGCCTGATTCTGGGCCCCTCAATACACTCTAGAACATCTTTATTCTAGGCTTGACTCTGGGCCTCTTAATATAGCCTACTCAAAAACATCTATGTGACACCCCATTAACAAGACAAATTAAATCCCCAGTAAAGCTACTTGTTCCTTTAACCCCTGTGACACCCCTTTAAACACAAATTGTTCCCTTTTTAAGCCACAAGGTTGTATCTCTGCGGTACCCCCAAAGAGTTCACCGTGACCACCCACATTAAAGCCCTTTGTATACTAAGTCACACACACCCCAGGAACCCCATAGCACCCCTTTATATCCCCGTTGAACCCGCTAAGTCACACCTTATAAGAATCCCAATACAAGTCAAAACGTCACAGCAGTTTCTCACTGCAACAACAAGGCAACTTCTGTCCAAACTACTAGTTTAATAGAGAACAAGTTACCTAAAACATCATGAGCCATTCGTTACCTCACACGTCACATAGAATAAAGTAAATACTTTAATTGGTGACAAGTTAGCCTACCACAAACAAAATGAGCCATCCGTTACCTCACGCGTCACATAGAATAAAGTAAATACTTTAATTGGTGACAAGTTAGCCTACCACAAACAAAATGAGCCATCCGTTACCTCACGCGTCACATAGAATAAAGTAAATACTTTAATTGGTGACAAGTTAGCCTACCACAAACAAAATGAGCCATCCGTTACCTCACGCGTCACATAAAATAAAGTAAATAGTTTAATTGAGCCACCCGTTACCTCATTCGTCAAATTGAAATTTAGAAGAGAAGAAGACGACTTAATCTTACACTCTTGGCACCACAAACTTAAAATGTATGTATAGCCTACATAAAATATGCATCCCTCTCTTTTTTTTTTTTTTTTTTTTTTTTTTTTTTTTTTTTTTTTTAAACCGAAACAAAACAGTAATGTAGTCTGTATCTTCTCCCATCAACTGAACCACCATGTCGTTCACCCCGCATTTAGTAATTTACAGCCCGACAGCATCACGAACACACGCAGGGATACCAGGGCCCAAGTCTCCCCCCACAGAGCAACAATGCTCACCCGGCCAGCAGCAGGGGAGAAAGTTGAGCTCCGGGCCACCGCGTTGTCCCAATGAACCGTCCAGAAGCCCTCTGTTCGATGACGCCACTTATGTAGTTTCTGGACAGACTTTCAAGAACTGTGGTGGTTATCAGGATGATGGAAAAAGAGACAGCTTGAGGCAGTTGAGGAGGTTGCCGGAACAATTCTTTATTATAAACAAAAACTCAGACTGCAATCAAGAGAACGAAGCCAATCAAAATATGCGAAGTATTGGAGTCAAATTGGAGTGAGGTATGCATCATGAAAAGCTCCTAGCATAAAACCCTGCTAATTTTCTGAGGTTAAAGCCTTTATATTCTTTTCCCAAAGTAAGATGAGTGTCCCTCCTGGTCACTAAGATCTGCCTCCTGGTCGTCCTGATAGGTGGACACTCACTATTCCTTTAACTATTACCAAAACGAGAATTAGTTGGAAACATCATCTTCAAGGGAATGCCCCCCCCCGCGGTGCCTGAGAGTCTACTCAGAATTTCAGAATAGTAAGATTTTACAACTTCACATAAACTAACTACTGTTAGGCTCGTAAAACTGTCAGTCCTGAGCCTATTTTAATGTATGCAAGCTAAAGCTGAAATACCGGAGGTTTCTCTTTCAATGACCAAGCCAAACAACCCACATTCCTGACTCTGTCTCTTACCCTTCAGGAGAGGGCGCTATTTATATATATTGACCTTGTTGTTTAGGACACTCTCAAGGCAGCCTTTTCCTAGCTCAGTACCCATGGATAGATGCATTTTGACTTGTATATCTTGTTCATCAGTATATTGGTTTTACTTAATTAAACAGTCATTTTAGGATGTGTTATAACAAAATACACCACACTCCAAAACAGAGCATCTCGATGTTTAGCAAAAACAGATTTACTGGCAAAGAGAGAGAGTATGCGCTGTGCAACGGCCTTTATACGACGCCACAGGGGAGGAGGAGGTGTCCAGCGACCACTCTGGCCATTTGGTGACACCTGGAGTGTCTGTCACCAAATTCAAAACTTGCCGGGGAGGGCTGGCCTACATCCAGTTTCTGCCTAAGCTGCGTCCAACCCATGGTAGCCTACTTTTTAGCCCTTTGAGCTAAAAGCAGCTATATGCCTCTGCTACAATTGATTATTTTAGTTGTGGTGACTTCATTTATGTTGCTTGGCGTATGTTCCATCGGATTACATTTCAGACAGGGTAGAGGTCAATCAGTAATGGCAGCGAGAAAAATAATGTTGTTTTTTTTGTGCACACTTCACTATGTCAACCGTTTCTATTAGACACCCAAAATGCACATTTGAACCTAAAAATTAGCATCGCTGGTACTGTGATGCCCACTAATGTTCCCACATTTGTGTATATTTGATGTATTACGTTTTTAGATACTGCACCATTTTATATCATTAAGACGGGGGATGTAGCTCAGTGGGTAGTGTGGTCGACTCCCCGCCACATCTAAGTGTCCCTGGGCAAGACACTGAACCCTAAATTGCTCCCGATAGTAAGCTTGGACCCTGCGTGGTAGCTGCTGCTATTGGTGTATGAATGTGTGCTCCAGTTGTAAGTCGCTTTGGATAAAAAGCGCCTGCTAAATGACATGTAATGTAATTTAAAGACACTTTATATTCTATAAAAATGATCTGGGTTAAAGACATGGAAAATGTGAAGTTACACAGTACAGTAAAGCAAGATGTGAAAAAAATGTACAGTATGTATGAGGATTCTGTGAAGACAAGCCACATCTCTCGAGTCATCATTGTGTTCTGATATTTCAGTTATCCATACAACTGTCCACGGGCGCCATGACCTGGGACCCGTAACAGATTATTGGGGGCTCGTCCGGGATCGCTGCCACCTTTTGGCCAGAAGCTGATCCATCCTGATGACATGTGGGACCAATGACGCTGATGTGTGGGGAGACTTAATGTGACCGTGAACAAGTGGAGACCCTCAACCCGGAGCAGAGACGATTACCGAACTGTGTGACCTGTCGTGAGGGAGAAGAAGAGAGACTATGGCTGAGAGAGGGAGGAAGAGCCTAGTGTGGGACAATAGAAAAGCTCTACTCGCCTTGTCAGAAGAAGAGCTCTTCCAACTCCATTGTAGGGCAAAGAACAGTGCGAGCTTGAGGAGGGAGACCAGGAGGGATGTTCCAAAATACATCAACACGTTCAACATTATCTACTTAATGTTATGAACCAATATACCAGGTAAAATTCCTTATCGGTAAAACTTGCATTGTAATAAACCTGGTTCTGATTCTAACACAACTAACCATTATCATCATTTAATTTGGGTTCCATTCGGTTCCTTGGCTGAATTCACCAGAGGGAGCAAGGCTCATTATATTTTTGCATGCGATGTAAGCCAGATGGTTTGGTCTTTCGCAAACACACACACACACAGTCTGCCTCCTGATCCCACCTCTATAAAAGAGAGAGAGTCATTTGACGAAGCAGCCTCTGACATTACAGCTTAATTCCTCCGTAAATACACTACAGAGCAACAACACCTGCTGCCGTACTCTGCTGCCAATCCTCCTCTAGACTTTGACGGATGGTTTTAGAAAGGGCCTGTATGCAGCCAAACGCACATCTGTGTTTATGAGTCCAACTCATTATTTGAAAGGAGAACTTGTCACTAGACATGGGCCTGTATGATATTCTGAAGGTATGATAACCTCAAGCAAAAAATACCACAGGTAGAATTTAGCTTTGGCAACATAACTAGTTGGCTACACAGCAAAGCCAGCTGTCTTTAACTAAAACAATGGTAACGTGTATTTTAGGATGAGAATAACACCAGATACATTGTTCTTAATGTAAGGTTAACATGAACTGAAACCCCCTCACCTTAAATTATTTAAAATAATCCCTTTCATGGGGTTCGGCCTCCAAAAGTTATGAGGAAGGAATATTCTGAAGTTTAATAAACTTGTATGTTAACATCCTGTGGGGGCACTAATACCTTACAAAGGCTATGACGGAAAATAACAGCGCTTTTGAAACCTTGACATTGTTCTTCTCACACACACCACCTTGACTGTGTGCTCTAACAGAGAGACAAAGGAGAGCGAAGCTGTAGGCAACAACAGTATTTTCAGAGGTGTTGTTGAATGGGCCACAGTCAAGTGGAAGTCCTTGGGTTGTTTTTTTTCCTTTTTTTTGTAGATCTTGCTTTTATTCCGATTGAAGAGTTTGACCTCTGAGGAAATTGTAGGCTACTGCTTCAGCCTTTCATATCCCAAGGTCATGAGAAGTCATATATAACAGTAAATTGGAATCTTCTTGGGCTCACTAAATCTCTGCAGCCTGAGCAATTCTTTTCAGTGTTTTTGTTATCTTGTGTTTTTTCAGATGATTTGTTATGGGGGCATTTGGGACTTGTTCCTCTGCTGAGTTGTTGGTAGGACTGGTGGAAAGCCCTGAGCTCTTGATTAACAAGCACAATCTTAAACTGTCTAAATCTTCTGCTGAGATATATTCAAAATATCTTTTTTTATTCGCCTTGTTGTCACACTCACACTTTAATTGTCTGCTCTGCCCTGATAATTAGATTTTGTATCTGTGTTTGTGTAGGTGAGAGTAAAAAAATAAATGTTGCTGAACCACAGACCACACTTGAGTTGTATCTCATCTGATAACCATCCAGTAAGGACTTTGTAAGCAGCAGTTACAATGTCTTACCAGATTTACAAGTTCATCATAAAACTGAAAAAGAAAAGAAGAAAAAAAAGCCCACTCACAGCCCAAACGCAATCCCTTAAGATTGAGCTATCTTTCATCATTTCACATCATTGAATGGATTTATAGCAGACCAAAACATAAAGTAATATATATCCCTGTCCCAACAGTGATTAGATTAAGTTTCTCAGTGGCCTGCTCCCACTGTGGTGTACGAGGCGTAAGCTCCTAAAATGAGGTGTCATTGCAAATTACAGCAAAAACCGCCAAGGCCCGATGCCTCCCAACCGGCTAGGCTCGCTAACCCATCCAGGTGGCATCTACAGTAATCACATGTGATGCAGTTGTTTGAGTCAGGACCTGGGTTAGGGGATGGTGGGATTCCTAACACATTATGGGTTAGAAAGAAGATGTTAGAAAAGCAGACCTGTGTTTGGGATGGGAATGAGAACACCACCCTCTTCATCGCCAGTTTATTCCCTTTATTCCGGATCTCATACTCTTTATTTTTTTATATTCCACATACTACAGCTGATGATGATCATAAAAATAATCTAGTAAGGCATGCAGTAGGCTCCAATTGGTCCGTACTTTACTTATTCATCTCATCATAACATTGCGCCTTGATCTTGCTCCTGCTTATACGTATATCCGTCGCGTTCCTTTTTTATTTCTTTGAACCTTTTATTTTTTACAGGTAAATCCCATTGAGACCGGAGACTCTTTCTTTTGCAAGGGAGACCTGTTCCCATTCCCACGTTACCATTCACTCACACATTCATCAGGCTAACTATCGACATTCACACAAGGCAAGGTGGGTGAAGTGTCCTGCCCAATGACACAACAACCATGACACAAGTGGCGGGGCGGGGATCCAACCCTTCGATCATTGGCCGACCCGCTCTACCACCTGAGCCACAGACCATGTAAGATAACCTTTGTGTTCTATCTCACAGTGTATTTGGATAAAGAAATTCATTTATTTTTTGACTTTTTTGACCCTAAATGGTCCCCCATATCAATCTGCATCGGATCCAACTACCTACATCAATGGTGATGCCCTCACAGTCCGTCTCTCCAGTAGGTTTGTTCAGCAGAGTTTTTGGACCAGTTAGCATGCTGTGGTAAAAAACAAACTAAAACATTAATGGCTTAATAGAGGTGCATACCTATAATGGACTGCTGTTAGATTGATTATTATAAACAGCTTATCAAAAGTTATGTTCTTCATTAAGGGAACCAGACCTGCTACAAGGGACATGACACTTAAAGTATAGAGGGAACTCTGGGGCCAGCAACTCCAGCAGTTTGCAAGCCCTGTTCATGATTGACTTAATGAGGCAACACCTGGAGTCAGATGGCAGGGAACTCCCACACATCCTAGCTGAGCTCAATTAGAAGAATAAGGGAAGGGATATGGCCTGTAAGCTATCGGGCCATTTTGGCATTTTTGAACCAGACAAAGTATGCAGAAAGTGCCAAACACTTGTGGATGCTTACGAAAGGGTCAAGGACGGGGAGGGGAAGTATTTGCTTCAAGTTTCTCAACAAAATGGAGGCCCTACTTGGGGAACACCATGGTTGTGGATTTTCCAGTTTGGGAACAGCAGAGGGGATTGACAATCTGCAAGCATGATGTCTTGAGTTGTGAAGCAGGACAGCTACCCACACCCAGCCAATCCAGCCCTTCTCTACCATGCAGCACACAAGAGGCACACGTAGTTAAGGTTAAGGTTGAGAGCACCTGCCAACTCAATTATTGAATTCCTCCGTGAATCTGAGGCTGCAATCTAGGGAGACACAAAGAGTTATTAAGTCAGATGAGAGTGACACAGGTGTCCTTTGAGAATGTTATGAGGGAACCTAAATAAGTCTTCATTTGATTGAAGCGATACCCGATACCCGAAAAAGCACTATTAAAATAGTGTTGTAATTTTCACAAACTTTGTTGCAGTTTTCTTGTGACTGTCAGGTTTACAATGCATTGGCTTGTATAAAATCACCAGCTCAAAAAAAATCTATTCTTCGTGAAAAACCTAAATCCATAATCATAACAACTACATTAATGTCTTGCCTTGGAAAATCTTAAGAAGAATGAGAGCTTGAGAATAAGCAGTGAAAATAAATTTCATCGATAATACAGTCTTGTATTGAACTAATAATATTTTCCACACTGTGTAAGCAGACACACAGCAACACACACATGCCACACACACACACACACACACACACACACACACACAACACACAAACATAGCAGAGTGTGTGCTGTAATCTGTGGGCATTCCTTCTCATTTAAACTGAGCATGCAACAACTGCTAAACTTAAACAAAACCTTTTTTGAACCACTGCAGAGTTTCTACTACATTCTATCTGACTTTAGCACTTCTCATCTTCCTGGTGTGGACAATCGCCAGAATGCTTTTCACAGATGTGTTGGTCCTGTGCATATATTGTGTAGCATACATGAGGCAAATGTTTATTTGTGATATTGGGCTATACAAATAAAACTGATTTGATTTGACATGCAGACATAATGAGCATGACAACCACATCAAGCCTTGTGTTCAGGAGACCCCTCACTCGCCTCCATTTACATTTTAGTCTCCCTAACGCCGGCTCCACTACCACCCGCCCACGGCTTATTCTTGAATTGTGCAGTTGGTCCTGCTCAGTGAGAGCACAATTGTCGTGCTTCGGAGCAGTAATGAAAAGGCTTGGCCAATGTATGCACTGTCTCCTAGCAACTTGAGAGCTCCCATGTTTTCCCTCCAGATTTCAAAGAAGTTGTATTTCCTCAAGATCCAGGCATCATGAACCTTTCCTGGTGCTTCGACAAAGATGTTACGGAATCTTCCTCTCTCCTCCACAATCCCTTGAAGGACTATGGAATAATAGTTATTTCTATTTTAAGTAGTCTCCTACTCTGACATTTGGTCTCTGTATCTGGATGTGGCATCCATCGATGGCACCACTCATTCCTTCTACGCCACATGTTGCACTAAAGGCAGCAGAAGTAGCCATCTTCTCACAATTAGTAAACCAAGAAATGAAAGATGGCTCCGTCTTGCAAAAGAAAAACACCAACAAAAACAAAACACCTGTGTGCTGAAGATTGTGACACATTTAACTTGTCAGATATTTCTCTAAAGCTATTCTGATTGGCCATGCACCAAAGGAAGAGGGCAACCTCTTGTTTGACATGAATCTCTGGGCGACTTGGAACCTGGTGATTCTGATTGAGACCCAGCTGTTTCAGTACTTGTCTCAGGTGACCCGAAGATGCCTGAAAAATATATGTTCATCCATGTAGAAAAGTATCTCCCATTCTGAACAAGTTTTCAAATGATGAGTTCAATTAATTTAATTTTCATAATGAAATTAACGCTGATGTTTAAATGTGTTTTTTTTTTAAATAAATAACATTAAAGCACACTTATGATTTATATGTTTATATGCTTAATTGACATGCTGTACTTGAAGTCTAAAATGTAGCCTACATTGGTTGGTCAGAAATGAATGAAAGTTAATACTGGTTCTAAATTTATTTTATTTTACATTAAGCCTGCTTTTTTTATTTCCTCTCTTGTAGCCTACATTTCTATCAAGATGTGTTATCACTACATAATAGTGAATGGCATCTTTAGGCTACATACGTTTTCCTAGTGATGAATAAAAGTGCAGTGAAAGTAAATTCATAATTGCAAATCGTACCTTGTGCATTGTTTTTCTTCCTCGGTTTAATATAGAAAAGGAGGCTACATTGCTTCTCCCACGTGTACCATGTTTTTTGTTTGTTTACGTTTTGCACAGTGCGTCTGGAACGCTTTGAGGTCGGAAAATTGGAAATTACAACTGGGAAATCCTCCACTCCCAAGTTATATGGAACGCGGCATAAGCATGCGAAATACGACCATACTAATTGGGACATCCTAATTCTTTTTTTTTAACCATACTAAATAGCAGAGAAGTATGAGCATTGGAATGCAGGGCATGATTGTAACCTTTAGCAGATAACTAAATCCCTTATTCCATTGCTCTTCTAGGGCTGCAAGTGAAACATATGTGATTGTTCCCATCAGCAGACATTTAAAGACAAGTTCACATAAGGCTTTGCGTAAGTCTGATGCGGAGCGGCGGTGGAATGTTTGCTGCAAATTTGGCCGGATAAAAATATTTAAAAACAACTGCATTCTATGCACTAAAACCCTTAAGTCTTTCTTACTTATAGGTCAAGCATAGTCCTCCTCCTGCTGACTTTATCTTACTCTACGACTACAGAGGGGCCCTTGAGTCATACACACCGCTCTAATTCAGTGGATAGTAAGCCCTCACGTTCTGGAAATAAATGATCTCTGTCTATATGCTCCCTAGCTTCACTGAAACAGCATGGATAGTGATAATAAAACATTAATTTACAGCCATATCTCACCCATCTCTATATCCAAAATATGCGCTTTGGTTCCTTCCTGCTTTGCGTTTCGTATACAATTCTGAAAGCACTCCATCTACAAGAAAAAACACAGGTCTGTTTTTTTTCCAGCAGATTAATCAAATGCCTCTTATTACACAGATGATTGAGATCCAATTATTTGGTGAATGATATACAGTTTTAATTAATTTGAATTTACATTGCATTGAGCCCAGAATTAATGTTTTCTATTTCTAATCCGAATGAGATCTGATGGGTGGCTCTGATTGAATTAATCCTTCATGCTCCCCATACTCTGGCTGTGTCAACCTATGTAACACGTACACACTACTTTTACAACATTTCCTACTTCACTATATTTTAAAAGTCACATCCATTACGGTTTAGAGCAAATGTTGACATTGAAAAGTCCCGTTGAACAGGGTTTGAGAATGAAACCAAAGAAAGGCGAGAAATCAGCAGTCACAGCAGAGAAGAAGCTGCTGTGTTTTGTTATCATGCTAAATGTTAAACCATGGATCCCTCAAGCAGCAGAAACTTCTACCTTCAGTGAAATGTGTCAGCAAACAAGCCGTCCTCCACCTGTGCACAATGGCCGGCTCTATGAACATCCGGGCGTGCCTTGGAAAGGTGTCGTATTGGGACAACTTCAAGAGCTGAGGTGAGCAGAACTCACTGTCTCTGTCGACTTGCACCAAGCCGTCTCTCTGCATTTACCGCCGTCATACGCTCACAACACAGGGGGAATAAATAAAGAAGCGGCTGGTTTGACCAAGCAAAAACGAGAGACCGCTGGGTTGACCACAGTTGTACCACAGCCCGATAGTTTGACCCATATTCTGGCGGCGACTATCACAGTCCAGCCTAAACCCCGCCCTACCAGTAAGGGTAGGGTCATAAACCCCGCCCTACCAGTAAGGGTAGGGTCGGCGGTGTAAACACCACGAGATTCTTAAAAGCGAGCTGTCCCGCTCTACTCGGTGGAAACAAGGCATTAGTCATGAACTCAGGGCAGAGACACGTACACAACGTAAGCACATACAATAACGTCAGTTTCCAAACAGATCCAAACTTAAGCTGGCAATACACAACACTTTCGTCTTAGTTTGAGTTGACATTTTAACAAAGGCAAATAATGTGCTTTTTTATATAAGCAAATAGTGCAACTATAATAAGGCTTAGGCCTACTCTCATTTACCAAAGTACGGGCACATGCCTTGATATCATTTTATTGTCCGAGGACCTATATGCCTAAAACAAGGCTCTGCCATTTATTAGCATAATGTAAAAGCCAATATATAATTGTTTATATTTATTTGAATTAAATATAATCTACTTGAATAATGAACATAAAATTGTGCAACCAACGATTGCAGACTATTTTCAAGGAGATTTTTTTCTTCAGACGGACGGAGGGTATTTTACATTCACGCTAATATACAGAGATTATCATATACAGTATGTATCGGCTACGTGAAGTGTTTTGTGTGTGTGTGTGTGTGTTTGTGTGTGTGTGTGTTTGTTGTGTGTGTGTGTGTGTGTGTGTGGGAGGGGGGGGTTGGACTTTCAGCCAGGCTGTCCGAATGTGATCAATGTGATCGCTGCAACACACTGTAAATTTAAATATAACTTTCGTATTTTAGAATTTTATTGCATGTCAATTTTTCTCTCCATTGTAATCCCCCTGAATAGCAACTCTAAACACAGCCTTGCCACCTTGAAGGATGTAATTACATGGAGTCAGATCCAAATGAAAAGCCTGTGTTTGATGTGTTGTTGGTGGGTGGGGGGGACTGTCAGACCTCTAGAGGACTGACAGTGACAGACATTCAGGTAGAGGAAGCTGACAGCCTCACCCTGGGCTCAGAGCAGATGTGAGAGGCAGCTTATTCCTCCTGATTAATGTCCTATAGCACTTCACTACTGAGCACTTCAAATAAAGGTTTGATGCCTTTTAATAATAAGCTGCTATTCACCGCCAGGAATAGAATTAAAAAGTGTGAAGCTACAAGCTGGAGGAAGCAAAGGTAGCTGTGAGGCTATCAGCCTGGATTGTCTGTGCATGGGGCTTTGTTTGTGATGCTTCTCTGTGGCGTTCAATAACCAGAGAACCAAGTACAAAGCACCTCGCAAGGGAACATTTCTGCTCGGGGTCATCCCTATGTTCCCCGGGTCCTATGTTCCCCGTTTTTCCCAAAAAGGGTCCTATGTTCCCCGGTCTCAATTCATACGTCAGTATTTTTTTAACGTAGATTACAGGGTTAGGGTTAGGCCTGTAGGCCTACATAGGGTTAGTGTTAGGCCTACATAGGCCTATTTGCCATGGAATTCGGCACTGATGGTGGAAAAAAATAACTGACTGGGGAACATAGGACACTTTTTTTTAAAGGGTCCAATGTTCCCCTGTCACATACAACGTGGGAAACATAGGACCCAGGGAACATAGGTACGCTCCCTTCTGCTCCATGTGCATTAATACAACTTTTGAGAATGAAATGGCATAGGCAGTGGCTAGTGTCTGCACTCCTGTGATTGGTCACCTTGAATCCCGACCATGACCTGTGATTGGCTGTTTGGTTTGCTGACACAGGTATTATAAGATTGTTGCTAACTAAAATGGGATCTCTCTACCCTCTGGTAGCAATTCTAGGAATTAAACCAGTTGTGATACACAGTAGGAAAAAGATGTATTTATTACAGATATTGGCCGCGTTTCCCAGATGCGATCGTTCTTTGGGGCCAAAGAAGGGTCGAAAGAAGGGTTCGCCAAAGAAAGAAGGGTTCGCCAAAGAAGGAGCGTTAAGATACGGGTGTTTCCCAGATGGCTTCTTTGGTGCCTTCTTTGGAGAACGCGTAAGTTGAAGCGAAAGAGCCTCTTTGGTGGGAGCTGTCCACCGCGGTCGTGCTGAAACTGAATAAATCGATGCCAGGCGAATCGATCACCCACCTCTTTATCAGCGCATAAGTCACACACAGCGCCCCGTGGTCTCCCCCACACAGGTGGAATTAGGCTACACATGTATCGTGTGTGTGTGGGGGTGTGTGGGTGCGGGGGGGGGGGGTGGCAACAAGTGTATCCAAGTAGCCCATTAGCGCATATATACCCCGTGGATAGGCACACACATGTGAGAGTGGAAGAAAGCGGCAGAAAAAGAAACAAGCGGGCACCGTCGTTTACCGCGGAGGAGATGGGCGTTAGTGGACGAGGTCTGGCAGCACCGGGCAGTTTTATTCGGGGGAACAAGGGGCAAAAAGAACATCACGGTGAAGAACCGTGTTAGGCAGGCCATAGCCGAAAATATGTCCCCCTCCATCCCATGTGGCCTGCGTGACTGGCGTGCTGTGAGGAAGAAGTGGCAGGAGTTCCAGGACCAAACAAAAAGGAAGAGTGCGAAGGTTTCACTAATCAATCTCCCTTCGTTGCAGGTGATGCAGACGCCCAGTAAAGACAGCGCAGAGTAACCCCTCCCCCATATGGTTTCAATAAACTACTTTGGTTTCCTTTTCAACCATGTATTGTGTGTATCATTTTGCATTGAAATGAGAGTGTCAAACCTATAGCAACAAAAAGTCCCAGGCAATTTGTAAGTTATCTAAGCGTAGGTTAATGACGTGTGCGTATAGTGTGCCCTTTCAACAGCATTCCAGTGCCAGACTTTCAGGTAAAGCACTAGGACACAGCAGCAATACTCATAGTGTGCAGGACGTAACATGTAGCCAACATCTGCTGGTTCTGTTTATTTATTTCAGCCTTCAGGCCTGAGAGTATATGGGTGATGTGGTGGTTGTGGGTGTATGGTTTAGTGATCAGTGCTTGGTGGTAAAGGGGTAGGGGCTGGGGTTGTTGGACCTCAGAAGAGGTTGATATGTTCTTAAAAACGCAGCGCAGCCAGAAGCTGCATCTCCGGGGGGCTGAAGGAAAAATTGCATGTGTGTGGAGACACCAGAGTGATCAGCCGTTGGATCTCCGCACGGCCGGGGCAGTCGGTACTTTGCCTGGACGGCCCGGTCTGATAGCACGTCCAGTGGGAGAAAGTGCCGACGCACGTATGCATTTATGTAAACCGTCTGGCTTCGCGCACGGCGAGGCTGTTGTAATGCAGCCATGGTTTCTCACACACGCGCGACTTTGGCAACGCCTTTATAGCAGGTGGAGCCGCTCTGGATGAGGTTCAGCTGAGTTCAATTAAATCTGTTTCCTTGATATCTGTCAAATGCCACAGGGTTGTGGATGTTTTTTTATGTGTAGTACTATAAACTCATATGTGTGTGGAAAACGTAAACGTGTAATTCATTAAAACATTTTTTTCTCTACTATTAGTTTATGTTTATTGCGCCAGGTCCGCATAGAACATTGTTTTATTAGCCTATTTCGAAAAGTGGAGGAAATAAATTTCCCTGACGCAGCATGATCACTGACGATTTGGTCGCTAAGAAGGTTGAAAGAGTGGGTCAGCGCCGTCGTACAGTTCCATCTTAGTGAAAGTACTACTTTCGCTAAGAAGGAATCTGGGAAACGCATTCTTCTTTCACAGCGTTCTTAAGTGCGCTCCAAAGAAGAACTTTGCCCAAAGAGGCTCTTTGGGATTCTGGGAAACGCGGCCATTACTGGTTGCAGCAAAGAAGACAATTACAATAAAATGGCTTAAAAAGGAGTCACCAAACCAAGCTGAATGGCTAACAATTTTAAGAAATATATACACTATGGAAAACATTACATATTCTTTAAGATTACAGAGGGATCTTTTCATTGAAAGATGGGCACCATTAATGTCTGTGATGGAGGACCGTTAGAACTAGACCCAATTATATATTCCAGGTGAACTTTTATACAACCCATGTTTTGTTTTAAGTTGATGTTTGTTCTGTTTACATTGTTTATTTTCAATGTTGTTAATTATTTTTTATTTCTTCTTTCTTGTGTTTCTGGACATATTCTCCTGTCGATTTGATTAGATACGTAAGAGCGTATGAATGTTATGACCCATTGTAATGGATATTGTTTCTACGTGAAAGAAATTGCTGTAAAGGAGATCTGAAGAATATTCAAAATAAAAAATAAGTATTAAAAAAAAAAAAAATGGGATCTCTGGAAGATGTTAACTTTGTTAAAGATTTCCTTTTCGCTGACTCATTTCCAAAGAAAAATGAGTTCAAGTGCCTTTGACTGTCAGTGATCTGTGTTATTTGGACTTCCTGCCTCAGTGATGGAACTAAACAGCCAATGGAGGGTCATTGTCAGTATTCCCCTGGCAGCTGCCACTGCCAATGCCATCCCTGTCTCTAAAGTCTGAAAAGTAATTTAAGAGTTTATGTCTGACCCACAGAGATGCATGGCTGTACAGTGCACTACATCATTTGCCAACTTTAGCTCTATTGTCAAACCTAAGCCGATCCTGTAGTAAGGACAGCTTTGTGTCATATATCATCTAAAAGAAAAGCCAAGCTTCCAGGGGAGGGGAAAGTTGTTCCAGAGACATCTTGTAGGATATTTTCATTGTGTAAGCATACGAGTCTGGAGTGAGCTGATACATGACGTGTCGAACTATGTACTCTGGAAACGCCATGACCGGGAATGACCGGTGTCCAGCAGTCAAGACAAGCCGACATGCCCCAGCCAGGATAAACAAACAAGTTCCCAGAGACATTAGTCAATCATTAGTAGAAACGCACACACGCATCCATCTGTATGCACCATGTAAGATTGTATAAAAAGCCTAAGGAGAGGAGTGGAGTTTAGAGTCGGTTCAGAGATGACAACGTGACAACCTGTTGCCAAACCACTCTCCTTGTCCCGGGCAAGTAAAATTATCTCTTTGTCTCCGTGTATCATTGTGTCTGAGTCTCATTTGTCTGGTTGAACTAACACCTGGGTTTCTTGTCTTACACGCAAGTTTGATAAACCCAACACATCTACTCAGAAGAACTGACCTTTAACCTCTCAGAGTGCGGGCTATGATCATGTTGATGGAACTTCAACTAAAAGGACCTTTTTGCACACAACACTTGAGTGAGAAATCCCTGACCTGTAACATGACTTTGCATTCAAACAGTGAAAGTGTCACCCTGACTCTGAAAAGAAAAAAAGGGACCAAGCACTGAACTTCACAGAGATTTATTCAGTGTTTTGATAACATGTCTCTCTGGCTTGATGTGCATAACTCACCGACCTCTTATCAGATGCATATGGCTACAAACCTCCAGTAAAATATATGAACACATCAGGGACATGAAGACAGAATTAGGTTTCCTGGGACAGAGTATCGCTTATCTTTTAATGTGGGACTCAACACGTGTATGAGGGCTATGGACCTAATTAAACAAATGGCATTCCGCTGCTCTTTATGCAGACATGCATCCATCCACACTGCAACATGCATTCTAATTCTCCTGCAGTTTACGCCATGATGTGAGAGAAACACAGGGTAGTATGTTTCCTTATTGATCCGCAAATGGTCAAACAGTTCTTGTTGGTTTAGTTTATGTTGTCCCTGCATAACATAAGCCATACCCAAGCTTCCAAGTTTACAACATACGGATTAATTTAGCTACTGCAAAATTGAGTTTAACTAAAAGCTCATAGTTCAATAGGGCCGGGAGATGATGGTGTACTGGTTAGAGCCCATTACACTATCTGTTCTGTTTATTACATATTTTAAGGATGTTTTTAAAATCCTGCGAACAATGTAACAACCAGCCAATAATGTAATAACTTATTTTTGAATTATGGGCAAAAAGTTATTACATTATTGGTTCAGAAGTGTTATTACGTTATTGGTGACTTGAGTTAACACATGCATATCAGTTTCAGCTGACAGCATGCCTTAATATTACATTTGATTGGTAGAAGCACCATGTTGCTTCCTTGGGACTTCCAAACCACGGACGAGAGCAAAACGTTATAAAATTGAAATGCACACTATGTTCATTTAATATTTATGCAATTCAATAAATGTACACACGGTTGATCTTTATAGGGAAAAAATCAGCAAATTTAATACTGGGGATACTCACTCAGGGATGGCAAGCTGTCAAACAAATGATTGACTGCCGCTCTGACGGCTGTGTTAGGATAATGAATGCCTCAGTGAGTTACATTTATAGACATTATTGGTGTCAAGATATCGGTTATAGTACATTTACAGCGCATAAATATAACTTTGTCTATATGGGGAAATGAAGGCCCGACGTACAGTAACATTTTAAATAGCCAGATCTTGATAGTCTTGAACAGATATTTTCTGGAGAATTCCACTAAATTCCCAAAGGCCTTGATGTTTAAGCAAAGTGTGACACTTTTCAGATCTATGTAAGGTTCAGTAAAAAGCCAAGGTCAAGTCTCATGCCACATCACAGCCCTTCATTCATTAGTAAAGAGCAAAAGACTGGTGCCGCCAACAGCAGTAAATTATTCATCCACCTGTGCAGTGCTCAAGAATTTGTTTTAAATACCAGAATCAGCAATATACTGTTGGACTTCAAATATAAAAAATCAGTCCACTGAATTCAAGTAAAACTGGTCAATACAATGAAGTGACACAAATCAGAAGGAGAGGCTCGGTTATTCTGAAGCTGTTGTCTGCGATGCATTGAAAGTGAATAAATCAAAAGTCAGGTGTGAATATCATACAGGAAAACATGTGCAAAATATACTGTATATTTACTAGAGTGATTTTATTCCTAATATGCCTCTGTTTTGCTGCAGGCATTTTCAATTTTTGAAATCAACTTGATTCCCCTACCTCATCCACTCCCTCTTGTTATTGCAGACACATTAAATGACATACATACATACATACTGTAGATAGCAACACGTTCACATTCAGTTCAATGCTTATTGGGACGTCTCCTACCTCTTTCAGAGATGTGGAGAGTGATTCTAAAATTAAGGCAGGTATCATTTGACATTTTATTTAGTGTTAACAAATCCCATTAAAAGACTAAAACTAACAATACATTATGGCTTCCCTACTACTGTATATGGTACCCAACTCCGTGATTCTCACTGAACAGCTCTCAAATACATTGGTATTTTTAAATTTAAATAAAAGGTTCAGTAAAAGCCCACTTCCTAACAAATAGGTGTTCACTGTAGCCTTTTGCAAATAAGGACAAAGGGAGGAAATGAGTTAAAACAAACTACAGTGTGTGTGTGTGTGTGTGTGTGTGTGTGTGTGTGTGTGTGTGTGTGTGTGTGTGTGTGTGTGTGTGTGTGTTGTGTGTTGTGTGTGTGTGTGTGTGTGTGTGTGTGTTGTAATGAAGGATTATCCCATTTTTTGGCTGGACCACATAGCGAGGCAAGCTCTACAAATGTTTTAAATTTAAGATGAAATTATGGCTGAAATTAACCCAAGGCAAGCATGTATCCATCATGCATAGACTGGTCTTAATGTTGTGATGTCCTGTTGTATTGGTGTCTTACTGTTGTTGTTGTTGTTGTTGTGGTGTCCTAAATGTTGTGATTTTATTATCGTATTGTGTTGTTGTGTCTTACTGTTGTGAAATTGTGTGTTAATGTTTTTATACTTCAGTGTTAGGTTTCCCTTTTGACAGAGATGTTGTCCTCTGTTTCCTGCCCAGGGACTACAGATGAGCTAATAGCTAACTATGGTACTGCTAATGAGCTGTGCATCGTCCCTGCTAAATAAACAAATAAATAAATACAAGCGCTGTCACTGAGTGAGTGAGCGAGTGCACGATTAAGTTTAGCGATAGTTCAGAAAAGTCATTACGTCATCACTCGGACGTCATTGGTTGTTGCCCTTTCAAAATGAACATGCACCAGCGGTTCACCGACACACACACACAACACACACACACACACACACACACACACACACACACACACACACACACACACACACACACACACACACACACACACACACACACACACACACACACACACACACACAACACACACACACCGAGCAGGAGAGGAGTCCTGAACTATCCACATTATGCACAGGGATAGGATGGCAGAGGACATGGAATTACATGCCATGTGTCGAGCAAGCAATAAAACATGGAAATGAGCTAATTTGATTATAGCACACGTGTGGTGTGCCACTGCTATGCTGTTGCACAGTGCACTAATGTAAGAAAGTTACTACGACACCCCTCCGTTAGAACCAGACGTATTCAGGCTTTATTAGCAGGCCTACCGGTACTTTAAGAAAGACAGTGTTTTAATTAGTGTGGTATTCATACGTTCTACTGACCAATGAGCTGAAAGACATGCCGACCTGGTAAAATAGCTTATTTAAAAGACGACAGGTTAGAGGATGTGTAGATAGCATTAATGACCTCAAATATAAGACAAACCAGAACCTATTTTGAGACGACTTTAAACATTTTCACCAACCTTATTTCAAAAAAAGAATTTGCATTTGAATCTACATCTACTTCACTACTAATCAGTTACCCTAATATTAAATTACACTCGGCTAATTTTTTCTTTTTGTAAAGACAATTGCAGTTCAAACAATGTCTCAGGTTCCATTCATGCATTTTAAAACATTTCTCTCGGCTACCTAAACCCAATTGCGGTCCAGAAATATAATAGGTGTTCACCTATAGCAGGGGTGGCCAACCAGTCAGAGACAAAGGCCGTTTCTCAATTCCAAGTACACACAGTACGGACTTGCGGACTTGGAAGTTCGAACTTGCAAGTCCGGACTTCTAAGTACAAACTTCCGAGAACGGGAGCACGCACCTGCAATTGGAACGGCAGCGGACTCGATGGCGTCATCACCTCGGCTCGTTAACTGTGCTACAGAGCTGGGATGCGGTGGAGACGAGCCCTCCTCAGTTGTCTATCTCACGTCGTCTGTGTTTTATTGTTATGGCTTGTTTTTAACCTTTCAATTTATCGTTTAATATTGATAAATACACTTGACTGTAATGAGTGAATTATCATTTTACCACAGGGTGGAAAGTTGAAGCCCCTTAAAGCTACACACAACATATATAACAGGCTAAAATGTTGTAAAAAAACCTAGGCATGTAATAATTCATAGGCCCTTTACTGATCAAACAAGTAAAATGTTTAATGGATTTTTTAATTCTGATAGACTTTAACACTTCTTAGCAGACAATACATATTAAATACATAATTGCAATTGATTGGACTTAAAATAAACAAATAAGCATGGCATATACTGGTATATCTATCTATCAATAGTAAATATATATAGCGCCGGAAAAAATTAAGAGACCACTCCGAATTTTTCTTAAAATTTCTTATCTCTAAATTACTTATTGAAAATGGTCTGAATGACAATACTTTAATTGTGAATTTGGAAGAAATGTTGTCAGTACTTTATAGTATAAAATCAAAATGTTCATTTTAAGCCAAACATATGCCTCTTAAAAATAAAACAAGAGACACTGAACATTTGGAGTGGTCTCTTAATTATTTTCCAGGGCTATATATACACACACACAATAAACATAAATAATATAAATAGTAAATAACTGAATCAACGATGTTAAAAATATATTTATTATTATTTTTAGAAGCAGCTCACAGCTGTACACAAAGCTCAACACCCCAGTGCCTATCCTGGCTGTCTTATTTTCTGGAGGGGGACCTGAAGCCAGCCTTCAGGCTCTCCAGGGATAGCTTCGACAGGCTACCCCCATCAGCACCTCGACCTCATGGCTCCATCCATGGGCTTTCTTCCGGCCGGGGCAGCAAGGCCAGCAGCGTCCCAAATTCAAGCTAGCCTGTGGTGCGTTGTGCAGGGTGACGGTCCATGGCGTGGTGGAGGCCATCCTCCATCGGGTCATCCATTTCCCCAAGCCAGAGGAGATGGAGGAGGTGGGGGCAGGCTTTGCTCGGCCTTCAGATCTGCTGCCGGGGCATTGATGGGTGCCATGTCAGAGTTCTGCCACCTGCAGAACAGAAGAAAAGCTACTTTAACAGGAAGCTCTTCACTTCCATCATCCTGCAGGGTATCTGTGATGCTAAGAGCAAATGTATAGACATTTACATCGGGAACCCGGGGTCGGTGCATGATGCTCTCGTGCTCCGGCGTTCCCCGTTCTACAATTAGGCCCTGTACCCACCTACTTCTTGCTGGGTGATGGAGGGTACTCCTGCCTGCAGCGTCCCGTGGCCATCATTAGGCTCTACCGCCACCCATCCATGTGAATTTTGATTACCAGGTCATATTGAAGCCCGGTACAAAAGGCCAGAGGGCACAACATTGTGGAGAGGTCGTTTGGGATCATCAGAACATGCTGGTGGGCCATCTTCCTTAGGTCTCTGGAGATAATAATAAGAACATGGTTTGTAAATATTCCTAGCTTTGTAAATAAATGTACATATTTGTAATGACATGTTTTATTCTCCTCTGTGTACAGTTTTTAATATTTAAATTAGCTGATTTTAACTTGCTTGGCATGTTGAGTTTAACCATGTTTGAAGTCTATAAAAGACTTAATGCTGAATGAGTCAACTTTCAGCAGACATCTTCTGTTTTTTATGCTAAATAAAGTAGCGATTTTCTTCTTGAAACTCTTGCCTCCTGAAGTCCATTTGTAACTGAATTTGCCAGTATACATGTGAATGTAAAATATAAAAAACACTGTTGCTATCAAAACAATTTGCTCAAAAAACATAGCTAGTATAATAAAGTATACATAAAAAACATAGGGTGAGGACAGTATTTGCAATTACAACTTATGTAATATATTAACATATCAAGCCAATACATTTGACCAATACATGATACCATTCAAATGTAGAGCCTTAGCATTGATTTGTGAATTCATGTGATTTCAATCACAGGGAACCCCTGCTTTGATTTGACAACAATATTATCTATTAACATGTGTCAGAAATAGGAGATAAATGCGATGGACCTTAGGTATCCCAGGTTAAGCAGTGTCCCACATTAGGGCAATTCACCATACGGTTATGAACCACAACTTTGAACCCCCAAACGGAACTAGCTGTCCCTGTCCCAGGGGGAAGCTAGAAGTCCCCCGGGGCAAGCTAGCTGTCCCGCGGGGAAGCTAGAAATCCCCCCGGACAGCTGGGCAAGCTAGCAGTCGGACGTTTACGGAGCTAAGTAGGATTTGACAGGTTGGAGAATTAAATTATCATCTAATAAAAACTTCAAAACAACATACCGGTATTCTGAAACAAAAGTAGTATTTATAAAACAGTAATAATTATGCTTACAGTTGTGGGTTTCTCCGCCTTGTCCGCCTCTGCCGACACTGCCTCCTTGCTCTGCTACTACGCTGCGAAATGCATTCTGGGATATCTAACGGCCCCAAGTCCGCACAAGTCACCACCGATGCATCCTCGATAGAATGGCCAGTTGAAGAACACATCAGGAACACTTCCGGGTACTTGACTTGATGCGAACTTTGAATTGGAACAGTACTTGGGCTACGGTTGATGACGTTTTACGAGAACGCAAGTTCACAAGTACAGAAAAGAACGCGAATTGAGAAACGGCCAAAGAGCCACATTTTTTACTGTGTTACTGCAAAGAGCCACATCGTACACACGGGTACACACAGTGGCGATTCCAGGAAACTTTGACTGGGGGTGGCCAAGGTGGGCCACAGAGTTAGAGTGGGGTGGCCATCGCACCCCTGAATGAGCATGTGATATGCTGTACAACCAATTCAAAGATGATTTATAATCCCAAATGCCCAAATCATGTTAGTATCCATTGTAATGTTTGTCAGAAAACTAAACCCCTGAAGGGGGGTCTGGGGGCATCCCCCCCCCAGAAGATTTTTTTGTGTTTTTAACATGTAATCTAAGCATTCTGGTGCATTCTCGCGAAGATAATAAAGGAAAAAGTAAATATTTATTTCAGCTCAGATGAATAGTAAAATTAGCAAGACAACATAACTTGCTAGCAGCCAGATGCCTAACAACTGGACAGAGGGATGGATGACCACTAGCTTTTGACCAAATATCTTGCTAAAAAAATAAACCTTTATTTATGAAAGTCTGCCCTTGTTAAGAACATGTTACACTCGCTAACTACAAACTTTAATTTTTTTATTCAGATTTCAAAAATCTGCTGGGACACGTGCCTATACACATGCATGGGTGGCACGCATGTCACAAGCACACTTATGCTGTTTTCAAGACCTTTGCTGACCAGAGACCAGTTCTAGTGGCCACAGTCCTACCATTAATTTAGTAATTGAAAATTGCAAACTGATCTCATATCAGTGGATTGGAGTGTTTGTGTGATGAACCTGGCAACTACCTATCAAAAAAAGTTAAGAAAAAAAAAAAAATACATATCATCTCTGAACTAGGATACATATCAGGAAAAAAATGTAATTAAAAAAATTAAATTAAAATAAAAAATAACATTTGAACTGGGGGGGGCACTGGGGTGGCCAGTAAGATTTCAGGAGGGGGGGGGGCGTTTTTATTTTCGTGGGGAGCTTGCCCATGCATGCACAAGCATTATTTATTAAAAAAAAAAAAAAAAAAAAAAAAACAGGGGGCCCCACAGTAGGACTTGAAACGGGCCCCCAGATCGTTAAGGCCGCCCCTGTGATAATGACAGGACTGGACTAAAGACGACAGGGCAGTCATTTTCAACAATGATCATTGTGTGCACTGCCTCACACACAAACTCTCAGTTCAACCAAGTCCACAAACAAAAATATAACAATTTAAAATAGCGTTTTTCTCTTACTATGCATGTTGCTTTGTGGGACTTACTTTTAGCATGGAGAGAGCTGAAGTGGCGCTGAAGATTTGAAGCCTTGAAATGCGCAAATGACACCTGGCATATAAGGCAGAATGGCTTGGCATAACGTTCAACAAAAAATATGAACTCTCCCACTCTGTTTCGGAGCGAACTTGACACAAATAGTTTACTCACGGAAAACCTCCCTCCAAGCTGAGCGGGCAGTTTTATGTTGCGTCCGCACCAAACGTTTGCGAACGTTATGTTGCGTCCTCAATTAAACATTTGCGAACAGGCATACACATAGGGCCTACACATTAATAAAATTAAAAATGAAATAATAGACAACATGTAAAACGAACGTAAGAGCCGCATGAAACGTTTGCGAACATGCACACACAGGCCCACACAAAAAAAAAAGTATATAAAAAAAAAAAAAATTATAATCACATAATTTGATATGAACTGAAGAGCCGCACGAAGCTGGGCAAAGAGCCGCATGCGGCTCGCGAGCCGCGGGTTGGCCACCCCTGACCTATAGTGTTGTTAGGATCAATTCCATTCCAACCATTCTTGTTTTAGGCGCATGGGATGTAAAAAAGATATGGAGATAGAATATCTCCGGCTACTCCAACCAACAAACATCACATTGAAAGAAACATGCCATAGTGCAGAGTCGAACCCCTCTGCCCTAGGCTCTGTCATGTTTCTACTCAAGTGTAGCCTATACTCAGCCATGTGAGAAAAAGGAAAACTGAGAACATTTTTAATACTTCCTCCCTGTGCCACCCAGGCGTCCTCTTGACAACCAAAGGTCATGATGTCATCATGGCTTCTCTCTCTATAAGATGGGAAACATCCAGACGAGAGCCCCCTAATCAGAGCATGGACTCAGCCTGGCTCAATCATCCCTGTCAGGGGCAATAATTAGTCTAGCGTCATCTTAATTAAAACTTGGCCTGGTAATTAATGGAGTCATTGTTTACCTTGCAGGGGGGCATCATTGATATGCATGCCATCACTTCCTATTCCTGGCTTCCATTGCCCTTCTTCTGCTTGGGGCTAAGAGACCTTCACTCCTCTCTTCTTTTTATTGATGCTCTTTTTTCTTTGTCAGAAAAGCACCAACACCCAATTATCCCATGTTAGCTGATTGTCCCCGAACTGGACATGGGTGGAACACATTGATGTATGGAACACCTTCCCAGGAGGCAGGAGAAGTCCTTGAAGAGGAGGACACAGAGGCAAATTGGGGTCAGAGCTGGTGTAAAATGGAAGGAAGGGCTGCTGAAAGTGTGGAGTGGAGGTAGAGAGGGCAAATGTGTAGAAAACACGAGTTGGTGTTGGCAGATGAAATGTCCGGTGCAGACCATTTTGACAATAGTTACAGCATGCTGATTTATAGTTTTATAAGGTACATGTGTTCATACCCACAGTGCATGCATACTTAATATTACTTTCACTTGCTTTTATTTACTTGATAAAACAAATCAATAGTTTGCTTGGCAACAAACTGCAACAATTTTTCGTTATTATGTAGACACAAGTAAGTGTAAGTAATATGCATAGTATGTATGAACACATGTAGTATCTACTTATAAAATAATAAATAAAGACACAGTTTGTAATATGATAAGTGGGTACAGCAGCATTCACATTGAAATTGAATGTCCATAACTACCCAAACAAATACAATATAGAACTATATGTTTCCCCACTAAAGTCTGGTCTTAAACTATATAAACGCAATATGATCTGAATTGTCTTAATTCTATATGTGACTCCTTGGAAATATCTGCTGTTTTTTAAAGGTTATCCTTTTCAGGGATCTTCTGATGAATGAATGTTAAGTTATTCCACTGAACGGCCACTCTGTACGGATGGGGTGTCTGCATTAGTTCTGGGTTGTGGAAGAGCTTTTTGCTTGTCACTTTGTTATTTTTTTGTTCCCATTTTAAAGGTTATTCTTGAGAGAAGAAAATGTGGCTATTTTAAACACATATCCCAAAATGAAGATGAAAAGACTACGAAACAAACCTTTATGCTCTCTCTTCCGGCGATTTTGACAAAATAATATTTTGACAACAAGCATTCTCCAGAATCGCTTACGCCAACATTGTCACGATTGGGTTTAATCGCTGAAGACTTTAATTGTATATTTACAATCTTCTCTGTGAATGTTACATTTATTTTTTTCCATTTCCTAATTCTGATTCATTTTGTTTCTCCTGTTTTAATTACATTTCCCCACTATTCCCTCATTCAGAAAGTGCAAAACACATTGCTGTCAAAATTCAATTTAACAGATGTCCAAGTGCTTGCACACAGTGTTGTCGTCGAGTGAAGGTTTGCTATATTATTATGAAATTTGTGTGTGTGTGTGTGTGTGTGTGTGTGTGTGTGTGTGTGTGTGTGTGTGTGTGTGTGTGTGTGTGTGTGTTGTGTGTGTGTTCATTGTAACATAGATGTCATTTCAAACTACAGTTAGCTCTGGCTCCAACCAGCTGCTGTTTTGCTGTTTATAAAGTATACAGCTCTTCAAGGTACTTACTGTTTGGGCAGAAACATGACTGAATGTGGCAGGTAAACATGATTAACAACACACCTCAACAATGCCCCTGAGAAAAAGTTCATTCTTTCACCAGCGTTAACCCATCAGTCATTTTGGTATTAATACACTGAAGTATCACTCATGAGTCCATCGGAAAAAACAAAACAACAACACACACCCGCACAACCTTGTAAACAGTTTTTTTTCTAGCTGATGTAATGGCTTGTGTAATAAAAACAGTGTTGGCAGATTGGGAATAGCCGATAGCTGGTATTTCCCTCGAACCAATGCTATAGTCTTTTGATTGTTGTGGAGTTATGTGATATTCAGTCATTAATATTGGCAGCTTAACTCTGTTGGCAACATGCATTGGTTTGAGAGGACATAAGGTTTAAAGACTACAGATGATGCCAGCACAATATATTACATATACTGTGATAGGACCGACCTATGACACATTCTTTTGCAAAGGCTCTTGAAGCAGAGAATAAATCTACTACTTTGTGATTGGAGCAATAGTTTGTGTGAGTTGTGAATATTACCTCTTGACCTGCTACATGTCTGTATTGAGTGAGTGCTGAAAAAAAATCTGGTATGAATACACAACCTAGGCTCTGTAAACCAGTATGTAAAAAATGGGGGCCCAATATAGCTAGCAATGTGCATGTTTATAGAGTCTAGTCAGTGTATAAACACTGGATTTTTCTTCCTGACACAGACAGTACGGACAGGTAACCGATATTAAGGAGATATTCACTGATTTTGACAAAATAATATTTTGACAACAATCATTTTCCAGAATCGCTTACACCATCTTTGAGAGGACATAAGGTCCTAAGACTAGATGTCAGCACAATATATTACATATACTGTGATAGGACCAACCTATGACACATTCCTTTGGAAAGGCTCTTAGAGCAGAGAATAAATCCACTACTTTGTGATTGGGGCAATAGTTTGTGTGAGTTTTTTCTTCTTCTGATCGGCACAGTAACGAGACCATATATGGGAGCCTCTGAGGGGCCAATTTCCCCTCACTTTCTCTGGGGGCCATTTTGTGTCTGTGTTTAGTTGAAGAGGATGAGGAGCTAGAAGAGAAAAAGCAGGTGAGATGAGAAGTAATTGGTGTACGTATTAACACCAACACAACACTGCTAATACTTCATGTCTACCACAGCAGTGCCTCAATGATCTCTGTTGTTGTTGTTGCCTTTGTTTGTTTCTGTGAGACAGTTTTGTTTGACTTCAGGCTGAACAGAAAGAAGAGTTGTCTCCAGAGGACACAATTTGAGGACAATAACAGAAGATACTGTTGTGATTTTGCCCAGCTCCCCATTAAGATGCCTGCTCCATATTTCTATCAAATCTAAAATATAACCATGCTTTCACTCAAAAAGCATTGTGTTCTGCCCTTTGGCCAGAGTTACACATTATAACTAACCCCTGACCTGGACATACTGTAGGTGTTGAGCTGCAAACAGACATCTCATTATAGTTGTCTCCACATACTGAGGTATACAATATTAGTACACCCATCCAGCTGACCCCGGGTCAGTTTTAACAGGGACGACTGTGGCTCAGGTGGTAGAGCGGGTCGGCCAATGATCGAAGGGTTGGTGGTTCAATCCCCGCCCTGCCACTTGTGTCATGGTTGTCATGTCCTTGGGCAAGACACTTCACCCAACTAGCCTTGTATGAATGTCGATAGTTAGCCTGCTATTGGTGTATGAATGTGTGAATTGTAATGTGTAAATGGGAACAGGTCTCCCTTGCAAAAGAGTCTCAATGGGATTTACCTGTATAAATAAAATACTGAAAAAACAATACTTCACTAATTATATTGGAATTACTCAAGGCCAGCTGTCCGACATTTTTACAAGATGGGAAGGCTGATTTATTTATGGTAGAAATGAAAAATAAATGAAGTTGAACTTGAACCTCTAGGTTTTTGCAAGACCTTGCAGCCAGAGTTTCTGTTGTCGAAAAAAAATGAGGAGGACCGAAAATGCTTAATGTCTCCAGTCAGAATGACCTATGGAAATGATTTGGACGGTATAGATTGTAACTTAGCCAGTGTGATACAACTTTCACAAACTTTCCTACTGTATAGCAACATGCCTGTTTAATACAGGAAGCTTTCCTACTGTATAATATGCCCGTTTACAGAGCTGTGTATTAACAGTGGATTTTTTTTTCAAAGTACACCACAGTATGGACAGATAGCAGATTGTGAGATGATTACCTATTTTGACAACAAGCCTTCTCCAGAATCGACGACTCCACCTATAAACTCGAGCAGTGTATAGATGTTCTTCTGGTGCAGCTAGTCAGATGGTGTATGTTGAGTGTTCATATGGAGCGCTGTCATCACTAACCCTGCACCACAATATCTCTGACTCCCCCTCCCCCCCCCACCCTCTGCCCCTCCAACCGTCTGCCTCCTCCACTGATGCACTACCAAGCCAGCAGGCTGGAAAATTGCATCTTGTCATTTTTTTTTCAAATAATTAAAAAAAATCTTTGTTTTCACAGTATAAATCTTTCTGCTTTCACTTCACTTTAGTTGAAAGCTCAGCAAAATGAAGCCGGCTGTATCAGCAATATGTGTGTGGCTGAGTTTGAGAAGGCACAGGAAAGATGAATAATGATCAGTTGCCCTTTATTGCCTACATGTCATCGTTTGCCGTACAAGCCATAAATTATGCCTATACCCAAAACCTCCTTGAAATCATATTATTTTGAAAAATAAGTTTTATTTAACTAATATCTTCTCTGCTCCAAGAGGTATTTGATTTACCCAACCAAGCTTGTTAAACAAATACAACTTGTCCTTAAAATCAGTGAAGCACTTTAGATATGTCTTTTCTATAGCTGAATAGTTCAGCATTCAGAAAATCTGTTTCTATTAATTCATTCTACATACTCTCCTAAAGCCTTTGCACACCGGGCGCGACGCGAATAAACGCCACGTAAAGGGAATGTTTTGAAATGTGATTTTGTCGCGTCTCACTTTAAGAAGCGACGTCCCAGAAAAATCGAACTCAGTTCGAAAAAATAAAAAACGCAAATTTGCGGTGCAAAATGACGGCGCTGGTGTGGAAGCTTGTATTGACTCTGTATACGTTCGCTAATTAAAGTGAGTTTAGTTGCTGCTAGGGAAAGCTGTTATTGTTTGATGAAAAAGCTCCACAGTTGTCCTCTGATCTCACACATCGTGAAGGAGTGCGGTCAACACAAGCTAGAGGACATGGCTGATTGCCACCCTGTTTGCTCCCATGTAGCCTCATTAAAAATAAAGGTATTTGATTCAGACAAGACAGACACTCCCTACACCTAGTGTCTCTCTCGGCGGATCGATTCATTTGTACCAGGCTCATAAAAGACATGTGTTTAATGAAAATACAAGTAGATACATATAGGGAAAAGGATTCATTGAATTGCTGGATGAGGATCAAATGGGCTTCAGGGTTTTGTACCAGGCGAGAGTTGAGGGGAAAAAGGGGTTATACTTATTAACCTTTCTGAAATAGGCTCATGAGCCCAGTCTTTATTGATGACCCAGGTTATGAAGTCACAATGATTTCTCCAGGAAGCTCAAATGAAAAGGTTAAACTATTCACATTAATTGCTCCGCGAAGGCCTTTTTTATCGACGGACCCTTAAGCCTCAGCCCGGCACGATTTAGAAAAAGGCTAGAGAGAGATATATGAGAGAGAGACAAGAGAGGGGAGGATGAAGGTGGGCCAGGAGTTCTTGATGTTGCTGTGAGTTGTATGAACAAGCAGTTTTTTGATAGTGCCAGAGCTTTTCTAAAAAGGGCCTTTGAATAACTCGGGGAACAAGGCGTCGACCACAGATGCCACACAGGCTCAAAGGATGCACCTTTTCAATGAATACAATCACTGGGGGAAATTGACATCAGCAAATACAATGTTTTTTTGCATGTTAATGTGCAGCTGCTGCTTGTTGGGTCCACTGCAATAAGACAATCGCTGCGTTCCAAATTGCATACTCTCTTTTTTCAATTCTACAAACTACAGCTGACAATTGAATGAATCTAGTTAGCATGCAGTAGTTCATACTTCTACTTCTTTATTTCATCATAACATTGCACCTTGATCTTGATTCTTCCTTATACAGTATGTCTGTCTCATCCCTGGTTGTTTTCATATGTAGGGTTCGTCGGTGTGTCTTATTTTCCGATGCACACTGGATCGTGGGTCAGGATCACCCAAATAGCATGCTTATTTCAACACAAAAAAATCTCCACTGGCTGTAGTAGACATCCGGGTATTTTGAAGCATTCTGAATCTGACCGCAAGAATTGGGACACCCTGAATCTATTTTCTACCATACTAAATAGCAGAAAGGTTTGGGATTGGAACGCTCACAACAGTAAAGACCATACTGAACTCATGATGTCATAAGGGTAGAGATGTGACTGGGGTTTTTGAACATAGGTTTTTAGAAAGGCGTAAGTGGAGAAAAAGTGTGTTTTTTTCTCACTCTGAGAGTCTTAGTCAGAGGACTGACCCTTAAAGGTGTACTCAGTCATTGTAATCCAGAAATTATGATTTCAAAATCAGCTCATATCTACTTAACATCCGCTAACTGTCTGTAATGTTTGCATGCTGAAAAAAGTTGGGTGTTTTTAACATAGCCGAGGCCCTGTAAATGGCTAAACTGAACTCAGTGGCTTAAGGCGGTCTGGGCAGTTGTAGCACTATCAGGACAGAGGTGGTCATATGCTTTACAGATTATAAAGCCCCATGAAGCAAAGTGTTGTTTAAAGACGAACATTTACATGAGACACAACATGAGTTGTGTCTGAAAAATGAATTGCTTATGTTTTACAGTTATTTAGCTTTGATCCAATGTCATTTATTCTTAACATTATGGGATCCAGAGGTAGACTGACACAAGCTTTGCTGGGTTTCAGTGTTTTTCCAATCTACAGGACTAAGCATTCCCTACCTGTGTGTGTGTGTGTGTGTGTGTGTGTGTGTGTGTGTGTGTGTGAACAGCAGTGAGATGAGGCAGAGGCATGTTTTACTTTATTGGAGCTCCTGTTTACCATAGCGATACAGCTTCTTCAGATGTAAGTCATTGTATTTGTTCTCCCAAGGACAAGGCCCTGCTCTGGTCCTGTCAGACTCAGGCTGCCTGGCTTCACAGAGAAAGGTGTTTTTGCTGTGTAGCTAATCTCTGCTTTTGATTGTTAACAAGCCGGGGGAACACATCCCCTGCATTCCAAATCACGTTTGCTCTTTTTTTTCTATTCTACATGTAACAGCTGACCATGAAGATGATCTAGTTAGCACGCAGTTAGTCTGGCTAACCGGATATCGACAGCGTCCATAGTGCTTGAGCGCTCCCATTGGATACCAACGGGAAACTCCTCCCCTTCCTGTTATTGAGCTCACACACACACACACACACACACACACACACACACACACACACACACACACACACACACACAGAGACTGTGAGAAGTCACATTACTGTAGACCAGTGTTGGGAACGTTACTTTAAAAAAGTAATTAGTTATAGTTACTCACTACTTGTTCCAAAAAGTAACTGAGTTACTAACTGAATTACTTTATAATAGAAGTAACTAGTTACCAGGGAAAGTAACTATTTGCGTTAGCCTACTGTAAAAAAAAAAGTTGCTATATGTCAAAATTTGGATTTTTCTGAGCAGTTTTCACAAGTCAGTTGAAATGAGTAGAACAGACAGGTAGGCCTTGTAGGCTACATCAGGGGTTTTCAAAGTGTGAGAGAGTGAGCCCCCCCTCAGAGAACAAATTTCAGCGGAGCCCCCCCCCCCAATTTTTTTTCTAAATCCCTGTGTTTTGAAAGATCTTTTAATTATTTTACAAATTTAAAACATATTTTTGAAACATTCTAAACATCTTTGTGCATTTTTAAGCAAAGTTTTTAATACATTTTAACATCTAAATCCAGTGTTTTAATCCTGCTTCCTTTAAGCATGGATAGTAGTGACTGAGTGTGCAGTGGAGTGAGAACGATAGACGGACAGACTTGCCCAAATTATTGACTAGTTAAATGTCATTCACACATCCAGTGTTTTTTCGCTAGTGCCTCCAATGTCCTGCTGGAGGAAAATAGTAGCCAGTGGAGAACCAGACCCTCCTAGCGGGGTCCGGGGGTATGCCCCCCCGGGAGATTTTTTTTCACCTTTTTAAAGTGAAATGCATGAATCTGGTGCATTTTGAGAGGAAAATTAAGAGGCTAAATATGAGGAATTTTGTGTGAACAAATAATTTGGAGACACTGGGCCTGATGAATTAGAAGCTATTGAAGAAGGACACATGGATTTTCCATAAAAATATTAATTTAAAATTAAAAAAATTGTGCAGGGTCCTCTGGGTTGGGCTTGGCGGTCTTTTTCTTTAACAAGACCTATTTCTCTGTAATATAATGAATGCATTTAAATGCAGTAAGAGGAACGAAGCAGAAGAACTCTTGTCCAGCTATGCCGTGATCTTAATATAATTATTATTTTTTTTTTTCACATATTCATCCGCGCCCCCCCTGCCATAACCCCGGGCCCCCCAAGGGGGGCGCGCCCCACAGTTTGAAAACCACTGGGCTACATCACCTTCAATACTTATTGCACATCAACAGACAGCAAGAGGTTTATCCTGCACCTGCAGTATTTTGTTCTCAACTAAAGTAGTAGGCCTAGAGGAAACTGCTGAATGTACCGTGCTGATCTGCTATCACTGGATTCACTTCAGGGGTGTCGGCTAAAACACCACTTCAGGCCAAAAACGTCAGATTATGAAGCATGAGACGATGAGAGGAGGAGTAAGGATTTATCCGCTGTTTATTTCCTTCTTTAACATGCACAGCAGCATACAGATCCCAGGAAAAGAACAATAGCAATATTCGGCTCGTGATGACACGCTAAACAGCTGTTGCAACCGGCGAATCGCGGCCGTTTAATAGCGTGCATAAATTATAATTTATAGAGATCGGGAAACTCAATGCATTTACTCACAAGGGCGATGCAAACAAACTCAGGGAGAGCACGTTTCAACCGTGTATTGATAGGTGGTTACTGCGCCAACGTGCACGCTCGTCGCTCACACAACAGAGAGAGAAAGAAAAAGAAACTTCACTGAACAGGCGCTCCGGCTGACTGACGTGACGGCGCTCGCTAACTGACAGTTATAATGTAATCCACACTGAATAAAACACACCGGTCTCCTCACTAGCAGTTTGTGTAGTATGGAGCCAGGGGTGCGTTCGGATTACACAGTTTATTCAATCAATTCACAGTAACGCACCGCATTTAACGTTCAGTAACGATAACGGCGGTATAACGGCGGAAAAAGTAATTAGTTAGATTACCCCGTTACTGAAAAAAGAACGGCGTTACGTAACGCCGTTCTTTTAAACGGCGTTATTCCCAACACTGCTGTAGACAAAAATAAAGTGTGGAGATACGCTCAGACTTCAGGATAATCAGTGTTACCACAGTTACTTTGAAAAAGTAATCCGATTATTGATTACTAGTTACTCCTTAAAATTGTAACTTTGTTACTTTACTGATTACTTGATGTTAAAAGTAACTAAGTTAGATTACACGTTACTTTAAACGTTACTTTACAGGTTTTGAAACCCATATATCTCAATTTAAAACATGCACATAAATATATCAAATAAAGCTTCTAGGCTAGTAGCCTATAGTGACACGTGACTATAAGTTTCCAAGTTTTAAACACTTCTATCTCTTCAACTTCACCGTACCCGAATCCTAAATATACCCATAGCAGACGCTATATTTCATGGGGGGGAAAATGTTTGTTTTGCGCCACAGTTCAACTTAGACTCGGCCGTAATGCTGCTGCACACACACACACACACAGACACCACACACACAGGCACACAGGCACACACACACACACACACAGACACCACACACACGCTGCATGTCAGAGACGAGGGGCGCGGTTGGAGCAGTTGGAGCGTTTAGAGACACATGCGTGCACATTTATTTACATTAAATCGCAATCACAGTCATTTGTGCCGTTATGTAAAATGTTACACTAAGGAAAATGACAGAAAAAGTAACGCACAGTGACTTTGATGAGTAACTTTAATCTGATTACTGGTTTGGAGATAGTAACGCGTTAGATTACTCGTTACTGAAAAAAGAGGTCCGATGCCGGTAACGCGTTACTAAGTAACGCGTTACCGGCATCACTGAGGATATTAATAGCTGCGGTGCTCCGGAAGCATCCTAGCTTAGCCTAGCCTAGCGTTTCCACATTACCCGGGCAGAAATACCCTCATAAACTCTGGAAAATGAAGCGTGGTGGTTTGGTTTGAGCAGCGGACCTTATAACCAGCTAGATTAAGAGCCGCCGTTCCTTTTCTTTGATTTTAACGGGACATCGGGCCACCGTGGTTAAAGGTGCTGTGAGCGAAATGGTTGTTTTAGCTAACTCTCTTATAAGCCTGCAGGTCCATTCCATCCATCTTATTCCACTTGTTGCCATACACACACGTCGCCCCTCCTTGTTACTCCAAGTTCAGCACCGCTTCCTCAATAGGCTTGGGCAGGAACAGGTTAAAGGTAGACTTTATGTCAGAAATACAAGACAATGGTACATGCAGTTGGACTGTGGTGGCTTGTCTGTCTCTCTGCTGTCAGCATTTGTCGTCTGTCACTGGGAAGGGATGGGACAACAGATCAGTTTTTAATCCTTTGACTGGAAATATTCTTCCTTGACTTGGTCCTCTTTCATTAGATTCTTCCTTCTGACACTTCCATTTCCCTTTCAGATTCTACTTGATAATCATGTTCATCATTCCCCTCCACTTCAGAAAACCTTCTTCAGTTTCTGCAGCGGGTGATGTTGGGGCTTCATCTAGGGTTGCTGGACGGGTCCCGGGATTTCGGGATTCCCGTGAAATGAGTCAGTCCGGGAGTACCGGAAATTGGCCGCGGGACCCGTCCTCCGTTTTTTTTTTGAGGGGGGATGTTTTTTTTAATAAGATAAAATGAATAAAACAAAGGCTACACAATATTTTGTGTGAAATGTATTTTTTTAAATATTATTTAGACAGGCAGGCATACGCACTACCTGTACTGTATCATACAGTACAGGTAGTGCGTATAGGTCCATCCACAAACATTGTCACTTATGGACCAATTATAAGCTGTCACTTAGCAGATTTGGAGAAAAAGAAGCACGTGTTGCGTAGGCTGTCTACGACTGCGTCCATTTGCATATCCACACATGCAACATGGCAGCGGGAGGTTCAGCAGCTTGGGACTCTTTCCTCAAAGTAAGCGCCACAGAGGCAAAATGCAAAACCTGCCATAAAATGATAAAATGTGTAGGGGGTTCAACAAGTGGCTTGCTCCGCCATCTACACAGCCACAGGCCAATAGAGTGTGACCACGACGTCCAGCCTGGCCCATCATCGAAATCACTCAAAATCCACTCATTCCTTGGGCCAAAAAGACCCTTAGAAGAAATCCTTTCCGAGTTGGCAGCATTAGATGGCTTTTCATTTAACGCAATCAGTTCTAGCGCATATATTCAGTCTGCCCTGCGCAAAGATGGATACATTGTCCCTCAGAATCACTCGGACATCTCCAATATGGTTCTTTCTTATGCTGCGCAACAGCAAAGTAAACTAGCAGCAGCATTTGAGGTGATGGTGAAAACGGGTACTCGCTTCTCCCTAACCATGGATGAGTACACGTCTGTGCAAAACCGACGATTCATGAACGTTAATATCCATTCCGACAGTGAGCATTGGAATCTGGGAGTATTTCGAATCGAAGGGAGCATGACAGCCGATCGAATAGTTGAGTTGGTTAATTGCCAACTGGGTGAATACACTCTCAACTTAGACGAGCATACCGTGTGTGCCACCACGGATGGTGCATCAGTAATGGTTAAATACGGAAAACTTGTCCTCCCAGAGCATCAGCTGTGCTATGCACATGCAGTACACCTGGCAGTGATGGATGTCCTCTATACGCCTGTAAATGTGCCCGACAATGAGGATGATACTGAAAGCGAAGATGAGGAAGAGCAGGCTCCCGGCCCCGACGTTCACAATAACGCACATCTGTCAAGAGTAGCCTTACGGGAAACTGTGGAAAAGGTGATTATTAATAGCAAACATATTAAATAGCCTATGCAAAATCATTAAATCTGTTTAAATCATTCATATTTATCTTTCACTTAGGCTACAAATAATTTAATTATTTATTCTATTTCTCTCTAAGGTCAGACAGATTGCGCGTCATTTCAGGAGGTCTGGAGTCAACAATGACAAACTTCAAGCATATGTTCAAGAAGAGCTAGGCAAAGAAATGAAGTTGATTCTTGACTGTCGCACAAGATGGGACAGCATGTCTGACATGGTTGACCGTTACATTCTGCTGCATCGCCCCGTCTCCAAGGCACTAATAGACACACATCCATCACTCATACTGAACGATGAGGAGCTGACACGTCTCAGGGAACTTTCAAGTTGCCTGAAGCCTGTAAAGATGGGAGTGAAAACATTATGCGAACGCGGATGCACTCTCCTGAAGGCGGATGGAGTTTTCCGATTCATTTTTTCCGAACTGGAAAAACCCAACACCACAATCTGTAGGGATATGCACGAGGCAATACAGACGCGGTTCGGTGACAGGAGGCAGAACAACCTCGTCTCTCTTTACAGGTATGCAATAGGGCACACAGTTTATTATCATGACCCTATATAATCGATAATAATAATAGCAATAGATGTAATAGGGGCTACTCTAATAACATGATTCATTATTTGTATAGGTATCTACACAACCCAGTCCTTTCGGGAAATGCCGGCGGAGATATATTTAACATGCCCTCCAGAGCTATGCTGCTGAAGACAGCAGTCAGCTTACTCCAGCGCCTCTACAATACTGAAAGTGCTGTGTCCGAGGAAGAGCCTGATGATACCCAAGAATATGCGTATCAGCCAGAGCCAAGCGAGCAGACGATGACCCAGAGCCTTACTGCACATCTGCAGCAGGCAATCAATGACTGCATGCAATGTCCCGAGCCAGAGGAGAGGTATGGGAATGACCTCCAAAAAATAATTTCAAAAGAGTTTGCGCTCTTCGAGGCAACCAAAGAGCGACCCAAACACCTGCAGCAGCTCTACTCTGCACTTTCCACCATACAGCCGACGTCCGTGGAAGCTGAAAGAGCGTTCTCGGTGTGCGGTCAGTTCGTGACAAAGCTCAGAAACAGGCTAAGCAACCGCTCAATAAATGCACTATGTTTCTTGAAGTCACACTTCATGAAAATAAAAGAAAGGAAAGCTAGAAAGTAATCTTGCTTAGCGTGTCAGTTTGAAATAGGCTGTTAGTTCTGTCATGTCCTATTTCACGTTAAGAGCAATCGGTAGTGCATTTTTTGTTATTTGCCTATCCTTTGAAAAATATTCAATTTAAACTGATTTCGTTCATAGAAATAAAAATAGATTGTTTGAAATAGCCTACATTTGTTCGCCAAACACCGTTTTTTGGCTATGTTTTGATATGGAACCTCGTGAAAGATTTTTTGTATTTCATTACAAAAATAAAAATGAGTGGTTTAAAATACCTTTGTTCAACAAAAACACAGTTTCAGCGGTCTTTCTTTCTTATTTAACCTCACTTATACATTTAGGCTATTTTCAACGAATTTTCTTCATATAAACAGTTTTTAATAGGCCTATTTAACTTCTGGAAAATATTTTGCCTAATTTGAACGGCTTTTCTTCATGTTATTTAAGTAGAAATAAAACGTGATGTAATATAGCGTTGTTCTGCTGCATTTATCTATCTATTGGCATTGATTTAGTCCCATTAAAGTAATATTAAAGGGCAATAATGGTTTCAACGGGAAATCCCGGGAAATCCCGTGAGGAGCTCTGAAATCCCGGGATTTGAAAAGGGGCCATTTCGGGAAATTTCAGCAACCCTAGCTTCATCAGAGGAAGAATTAACATGATGTCCGCCGACGGCGGTGACGGGAGCCTGGAGCGGAGCGCTGATGCTGGGATGGAGCCGGATAGCGGGATACCTGCTTCCGGAACTTCTCTGCCTCCTCGGCAGCGGCGTGCATCTCATCCACCATGGATGAGAGGTGGGATCCGAACAGCCCGTCCGGGCTGATGGGGCAATCCAGCAGCTGCTTCTTTACTGTGTCCTGGATGCTCGGGGTCTGCTGCAGCCACAGGTTTCTGTGGATCAGATGCTGCCATGCCATGGACCGGGACGCTGCCACCGCACCTGTCGAGGTGAGGCAGAGAATTACGCCGGCAGCCTTCTGCAGGTCGACGCTCTGGCTCGGCCCCGATGGTGGTGATCTCATGTGCCATCATGGCGATGTTGTTCATCACAGCCTGTATTTGTGCCAGGCACTGGTGGCTCTTGTCGGCGAGCCGGGCCGTCAGCTGGTCCTTGGGAGTGGGGCGGTGGCCGCTGAGCCCCTGCTTCACTCCGAACATGGCAGATATACCGGGATCCATCGGCGGTACCGACCTGTATCCACGGTCTGTCAGTCCCTCAGTCTTAGTCAGTTGAATGAAAGACCTTACCAGTGCTTTCAGCTTTTAAGCCTCTGGTGCAGCTTCGCTGAGGTATGGCCGAATGACGGGAAACATCGGCCATGTCGGGTCTGGTCGAGCAGGGTGTGATGGGGCCCCAAACCCCCAGAATCCGTGCAGCTGGTCCGGGCTTTGGGGGGCATGAAGCTTTGCCACACTAAGGCCCATGTTACTGACTACTCTGGCAATAAAAGCTTAGCTTTAGTCTGCTTCGCTAGCATTGAGCTAATCAGGGCTAACTGCAGCTATAACCAGGGCTCCGAGCATTTTTTTCTTTCCATCCGTGATGTTGTAAAACACAAATCAGAGCATCTGAATGACTTAATGCTAATCACTGACTGATCCGATCCGTTCCCTGCTCTCCTGATACATGCAAAGTAATGTTGAAAAAGTATTCCATTGTTTTTTGAAGGAGTAGTAGCCCTAACTGTTTGTGGACGTATGTCAGTAGAAAAACTATGCCGTAGGCCCTTGGCAGTGCAGATTATACTTGACAGCGAATCATTCTAGCTGGAAATAACAGACCTGCAGAATGCCGTGATTGACCAATCAGAACACAGGATTTATCGGTGCCATGTAATAATGCATTATACAGGTGACCTTTATAGAAAGTGTTACCCTATAGTTTCCACTGTACATAGAAGTTGTTGTTTATTCAAATAAGCATTCAATCTCTCATCTGATTCATTTGTTCCATTAATGAATTCCATTAATCCATTAGCCATAGTTCAATTATTTTTTTACTTTTTCATTCATAACTTATTGTTTGTTTGTATTCATTTGTCTGGTCATTATTCTATTTAATATGACTTTTTAATGTATTTACTTTTCATTCCTTTTCTTTTAGACAACCGTTCATTACTGTTATTTGTTGATCATTCATGTAATAATTGACTTGTTATTCTGTATATTAACATCGCTCAGGTTAAACACTATGGTTCAAACTTTCATTCAGTCCAATACTACAGTATATTATTAGTTATTTACTGTGTTACTGTATTGCGTATTTACTGACTCATCCATCCATTGTGTGATTTTTTGGGGATAGTCTAATTCTTAAAGAAGTATTTTGTTCTTGTAACCAGCAGGTTGTGCAACATTTTCAGGGTAAATCCAGTGTGTTTCAATAGAAAGCCGCTCCAGGATTCAGGAATCAAGGTGCATAAGTTACTCTTTGAAATATTTATTTTATATTAACTTGCTACAACGTTTTGATGGCAAAGGAGACAAAAGCATGATTTTTTTTCTTTCTGTGTTTTCTGGATTTATTTGAAGAACTAGTTGAACTGAATTTTTGTATTATGCCTTGTTTAGGATTACATTGTCTTGTACCGTTATACCAAAACGAAGGGAAAATGAATAAACCAATAGAAATTCCAGCTTTAAAGCTGCAGTGTTTAATTTCAGCCGTTGGGAGCCGTTGGGATCCCAACGGCTGTTTTCGCAACGCTCTACCTGCTGCAGCTCCTCCCTCCGAACGACAGCTAAGCGCGTTCATGTTTTACCCAACGCACCTAGTGTCTCCCCCCCATCCCCGATATATTTATTCCCCTATCAAGTTATCAACCTTGGCCGACCCGACACAACAGCGATCATGTCCGCACAAAAACAACAACAACACACGGCCAACAATTGTGCCAAAAGACAAATTAACAGCAACTAAACAGAACAAATAGCCTTAAAACAGCATTGCAGATTCACACAAACAGCAAGGGAGCACCATACCAAACACATTTACAGCACCATTGTGTGCACGGCAGTAGGCCTACAAAATAAAGGCAAGTATCCTACATTACCCTACCTGGCTGTGACGGGACCGTGGCTGGCGTAGATAAACCGGTGCTTCGTTGTACTTTTCGTGGAAGTTACTTAGCAGTTATGTTTCGCTTCATTATGGAGGTGGTGGCTGCACACAACCGGAGTGGAGCGTGTCGGTTGTAGCTTCGCTGGAGACGGGGAAGCCAGTTGGACGGCGCCGGGGGTTAGCAGCAGTCTAGCCGGCCAGCAGGTAAACACTGTCGGGTAGCGGTGTAGCAGGGAGGCGGCGTAGATAAACACCGGTGCTTCGTGGAAGTTCCCCGGACTTAGCAGTTATGTTTCGGTTCATTATATGGAGGTGGTGGCTGCACACAACCGGGTGAGTTAACTAATGCTATCCGACCGGTGCTAACTTGGTTTATCAGCTAAAGCACAGCCAAAGGAAGCCCATTCTCCTGGCTCACTTTCCACACGTCTTCCCCGAGCGGCTTCATACAGCAACAGCCGCCCGACTACATTTCCTCCTCGGTGTTTCTCAGTCTCTGTGTACAGTACACACTGTCCTCCCACCGTGTTAGTTGTTGGTATCCGGGGAATGGTAAATTGAGGGTTCGTTGCATAGATAGTACAGTATAGATAGTTCGTTGGTGAAGACATTGCTAATGAACGTCTCCTGTTAGCTCCTGCTAACCTGCTAACAGGAGACAGCTGGGAGGGACTGCTGTGCGAGGAGTGAGGCCGCCTGTAAGTGCTTGGAAACGGGGAAGGGACGGGCCGCGCAGGCACCCGCTGCTCGTTGTGAAGAGTCATAGCGATACGTGTTTTCACCTCAAAAAGTCGCCAAAAGTCACCAATAACTCCAGAAAAGAAGCTAGATTTGTCGCTTGTCTGAAAAAAAGTCGCCAAAGGGGTCTGAAAAGTCGCTAAATCTAGCGACAAAATCGCTAAGTTGGCAACACTGATTGCTATTCGCTGTCTGCCGTAGTAGGACCAAACAGTAGTTTCAGACTGCTAGGGTCGTGAACGCGCACGCAACTGACGCATCAACGTCGTTGCCAAGTGAACGGACAGTCCCACAGCCAATAAGAACGGAGTATCTGAGCCTGCTCTGATTGGTCAAAATTAACATGAGCGGTGGCAATTTTGGGGGGCAGCACACAGAGGCAGGGGGGAGCAAAGTGATGAAAAAATATTTTCAGACTACTTCACCTACATATAGCTGAATGGCTATTATGACAGTTTTGCCAAATATTACAGTGAAAAAATTAGACACTGCAGCTTTAACGCGCTGCTTCTCTGGTGTTGGAGTTGGAGAGTTAACGTCAGCTCTCTCTCCTGTGGGGGAGTGTGGGCGGGTGATTAGGGCCCAGGCCAGAGACGTCAAGTCACATCAGCTCTGAAACGTGGCATTATGCAGCGCTCCCTCACCCAGATTAAAAGCTCTCTGAGTGTCAGCACTGCACAGCTCGGCCCATACCTGTGTTCACCTCCCCCTGCCTCACAGCGTCTGACCAACAACAACACTGAAAGCCTCCAACTGCAGGCTTCACAGTATACTCTGAAAGAGGGTCATTTTCTCCCTGCATCAGAGCCACAGAGAAACGGCACATGCTGTTAGACCTGGAATGTGAATACAGTATGTGATCCTGAGTGAGAGAGTGTGTGTGTGTGTGTGTGTGTGTGTGTGTGTGTGTGTGTGTGTGTGTGTGTGTGTGTGTGTGTGTGTGTGTGTGTGTGTGTGTGTGTGTGTGTGTGTGTGTGTGTGTGTGTGTGTGTGTGTGTGTGTGTGTAAACTGCACACAAGCTCTGCTGCTGTTTGGATTTGGTTAATTTTGACCCCAGAACTGACTCTTCAATAATAATAATCATAATATCTTAAATGTAGCACCTTTCAAATGACCCAAGGCTGCTTAATTCTCTGGTGACGGATAGTCAACATCTGCTTATGCAAAGAAAAACGTCGTAAATGTACAAAGGAGACAGTGAAAGCATGTGTGTATGGAAACATATGAAATAAGGTTTAATAAACTGGTTGCATTATTTGTTCCTAAAGTCTGGAAAAAAGCTCACGTCATTCCATTACATAAAGGGGGTGACAAAAGTGATCTCAATAATTACAGGCCAATTTCCAAACTCCCATGCCTGGCAAAAATTCTAGAATCAGTCATTAATACTCAGTTGAAAACCTTTTTATCCAGTGCTTCCATTTTGAGTCCATTTCAATCTGGTTTTAGGGCAGGCCACAGTACCGTATCTGCTGTCACTTTGGTCTTAGACAACATTGTTACAGCTATCGATAAAAAAATGCACTGTGCAGCACTTTTTGTTGATCTGTCAAAAGCTTTTGATACTTTAGATCACCATTTGCTTTTAGAGAGGCTGCATGAAATTGGTTTTGATTATTCTACATGTAGCTGGTTTAGGGACTATCTCTCTGACAGACAGCAGTCAGTAAAACTGGGAAGCTACCAGACTGAGTTTTTAACAGTTACAAATGGTGTTCCGCAGGGCTCAATTTTAGGTCCAGTCCTATTCACAATTTACATCAATAACATTGTTTCATCACTACAAAACTGCCATGCCCATTTGTATGCGGACGACACTGTACTGTATTGCATTTCTGATTCAGTGCAACAATCTGTTCAAACCTACAGAGCTCTTTTAACACCCTGCAGAACTGTCTAGTGGATCTCAGGCTTGTCCTTAATACAGAAAAAACTAAATATATGTGTTTTTCCAGAGCAAGAATTACACATTTTAATGATCTTATTATTCACACAAATAATGGATCTCATATTGAAAGAGTCACTGAATATAAATATCTTGGCATCTGGATAGATGAAAAACTCTCTTTTACATTTCACATAAAAAATCTTGTCTGTCGTCTGCGACAAAAGATTGGATATTTTTATAGGAATAAAGCCACCTTCCCGTTGTTCAGTAGGAAAAGGATTATTGAGGCAGTTTTTATGTCTGTCCTTGATTACGGTGATGTGGTTTATCGGCATGCATCTCGTTCATGCCTTAAACTCCTAGACTCTGTATTTCACTCTGCTTTGAGATTCATTACAGGAGATGCTTATGATACACACCATTGTGTTTTATATGAAAAGGTTGGGTGGTCCTCCCTTAAGGAGAGACGTGATGCACATTGGCATATTTTTATATATAAAGCTCTGACTGGAAAGCTGCCACTCTATTTGACAGAAATGCTGCTTATTTCAGATGGGCTTTATCAAACACGCTCAACTGACATGCTCATGTTATATGTCCCCTATGCCCGGTCTGAGCTTGGTAAAACCGCTTTTAGCCATAGTGCCCCTGACTCCTGGAACAACCTACAACATACAATTAAAATAAATACACTCATAACTGTTAACCAATTTAAATTATTATTTTGAATCAGCCCCTCTACACTTGTTACTGTTTTAATTAGGCTATTGTCTCTTTCATTCAATTGATCTGAATGTTTTAAATTGTTGTTGTCTGTGTGTGTGTGTGTGTGTGTGTGTGTGTGTGTGTGTGTGTGTGTGTAAACTTGTTATGTATTCTCATTGTATATTGTATATCTGTACAAACTCAACGTCATTGTAAAAGAGGGTTACCCCTCAATTGATCTTTCGAGGTTAAATAAAGGAAAATGAAATGAAATGAATTTAAGCAATAGCACACGAGAGGGAGCATGTTGTCGCTCTATATCAGCACTGCTGTGATTCGGTCGTAGGTACGAGGCCGCAGGCCGAGTGCCGAAGAGTGATGTTGTTCGCTCATATCAGCACTCCTTCAGAACGCTCAGAAGGTCTCTCGTCCAATCAAATCACTCGCTCAGAACCAACTGCTGTATAAAGAGCGACAACATGCGACCTCGAGTGTGCTATTGCTTTTATACAGTAGTTATACTAGTAAAATGTACTGTTAACAATAATAATTGACAATAGACAGTGGTTTGTTTGTTTATTTAATCATATAAATGAATGAAATTCCTGCCGCCAACAAAAATAGACCCCCCCTGGGCGGACTGTTGCCAAGCAACATAAACAAAACACCATACACATGAACTCCAACGGGAGTGAACCGAGTGAACATGGAAAGTTTAGCTCAACAGTAGCTGCCGTTATAAGGCCACATTTTAATTCATATCAGCTTTGTGTCGTGCACATTTATTTGGATATTGCCGTTAATCGTGCAACCCGAAAACAGGCTGTCAACAGACAGCCGTTTGTGTGGCGCCGGTGACAGTAATGGAGCCGTGTGTGATATGGACGCTGACAGCCGTTTCTGTGGCGTCGGCGGTGACTCGGAAGCAGCGGTGAGTGACTCCGATGAAGCAGCTCCATCAGCCAGTACATTACTACATCTTTTTCTGCTCTCCATGGAGGGTCTCTAATAGCTTTTAAGTGAGCTTTCAGACCTGCAAGACACACACATGTTTTTTAATGTAATGTTCTGCTGCTCGTTAGAAATGACAAATCAGGCAGTCTCCGTATGTTTAATAGCATCTCACCTATGGCCACTCACTGCCATAATCTCCCTCGCCTCCAGTCCCGCATCAGATAGTGTTTGTATCGCCGTGGCTCTCAGGCTGTGGTTTGTATAGATGTGCGTCCCTGCTGCTTTACACATCCGTGGCAGCATTTGGGCCAGCTGGTTGACTCCCAGGGGCACGGAGGTGTACCACACAGGTCTGTTGTGGCAGAAGTGGCTGTTTCTCTCCGGGGCTGCACGTAGAGTGCTTTGGCACCCGGTGGAAGTTTGTTTAGGTATTTGTCTAGCGACGCTACCGGGCAGAGAGGATTTCCTCCTCCTCATTACATTGCGCCCCTCCGGTTCTCTCTGTCCCTCTCCAATGGGTTCTTATGGTTTTTTGTATCCTCATTGAACGACATGGTGAAATATTTTCCTCCGTTATCGTCATCTTTTAATACAAACGAGTCCGGTTTGAGGTCCCGATTTCCCTCTTTTCCCCTGCGGCCGAAGTGTAATTGAATATCATACCACACTTTATTAAGCAGCCCTCTTGGGCAGTTGGGATCTAGCGCTGCGGAGCACCTTAATGTGCGCTGGTCTTGTTTAGATAGGGGTGGATGGTGGGTTGTTTTGTCTTTCCCAGCCCTCCTGATTTATTTGACCACCCCTTTAAATACATTGTTAGCAGTGATGTATGCTGGGTCTAGCATAAGATTACTGGACCGGCTAATCGGCGGTTCGTTGAGGTAGCGGTTTAAGCCAGCACGGAGCCCAAGGTAGCTGCTGATGCTGTATCGCTCACCCTTGGCTGTCCGGATCGATCCGTAAAACTCCCTTAGGATGGTATTCAGCTCCGTCTTCGCCACTGACTTCAGATCCATTGTTATGTTTTTAAGAGAAAGCCATGTTTTGAAGCAGTTTACAGCCCACTGCGTTTGCCTCACTGTGTTAGCTTCATTGTTGCTCCTCTCCAACCTGTCAAGCTCAGACGCTGACATCGGGGCACATCTGGCATCTTGCCCTGAGGTTAGCCGACTCTCTCTTCTTCATCTTCTGATAAATTGTAACCTAGGTCAAAAGTTATATTCGGGAATATATCCATCCTTAATTATAATTATAGCCTACGGAGCAAAGCTGTTCTTGGTTCGGCCAAGGTAACAGTTTATGTCAGTTAAGCTAGGCTAATGCTATGCTGCTTGTATTATTCAGCAGTTTATCTCCACACACTGTCTGTCTTCAGTAAGCTCTGGCTCATCAGTGACCGGAGTGATTTTGACAGTTGGTTTACAGTATGGTGAACAGTCCGAGTGATGTTGTTCGCTAATATCAGCACTCCTTCAGAATGCTCAGAAGGTCTCTCGTCCAATCAAATCACTCGCTCAGAACCACTGCTGTATAAATACAAAATTGCATATAGCCTGGTTTACCCATCCAACACATACAATCCAAGACATACATTAACCTGGCGGAGTTATCAGCAGGTGCTCACAGTGACTGATTAAAGGCTTTTCAACTGTGCATGAGGTAAGCCTCAGTGCTTCCGTTTTTCAATTGGACCATATTACTGACATGTTGATTAAATGTAATACAATTAAATTAGAGAACTTGATTAATTGTATCTGTCGTTATATCTGTCACAGAACCAATGGAAATGTATTGTTGGAGAAATGTCAGAGAGAAGGGGTTGCCAACCAAGTATTAGGGTCTCCAAGCAGTTAGCGGTCAGTTGCCTTGCTCAGGGGCACCTCTCCAACCACCAGTGCAACCTTTATACCAACGCCTTCACCGGACTTGAACCTTTAATATATGAAAGTCCCTTTTTTTGACTACTTCAGTGAGTTACCAAACTTTGGCGTATTCTTTCTCACAGCTTGGATATGTAGGCTCTTTACTGACTTTATTATATATTTGGCGGTCTGGCGATGTTCATACATTGCTGTTTTTTAAGATGACAGGAATGCACTGAAACAAAGGCTGAAGTACATTTGAAGTTCTGCTCTGTTTCTGAAATTATTTTCAATCACCAAATGTGTGAGCCCTCTGTTATCTGCATTATTTCCTTAGTTGCTAGGAAGTGGTATTTTTCAATTAAAGCTATAGTGTGGGACTTTTTCCATGTAAATTATTGTTTGTTACATTGAAGTTGATTAAGCCTATCAGCTCCACAAAACTCTCTGTATTTCACACAGGGGTATACAGTACACAGTATACCCCTGACACTGGCGAAGGAGCTCAAAAAGCACCTATGAAATGTTTCAGTTGTTGATTATATACTGCTAAGAAAAAACCTGGATGTACAGTAGAAGGTATAAAATCCATCAGCGAAGGCTTACACTGTGAAGAAGAGACGACAGTGTTGTTATTACTCCAAATTACTCATGGGACAACATAAGTTACGCACTATAGCTTTAAAGAAATACACTTTTTTGTATTTAATCTGTTCTATTTTCATTATTCTTTGAAATGACATCAAAGTATAGCAGTGTGTATTCAACACTGGTGTAGGTATCATGGTGTAAACAGTGAGGGGTTAGCTGTCAATCAGATGTGACAGTGTGTGATTATTAGAGCTGTTCACTCCAGGATGCATTCAGGGACTAATCAGAATAATCAGTTTAATGAGGCCTCTTTCTTTTCTAAGCCCTGCCACAGAGCACCAGGGAGCCTCACTACTTCCTGCTCGGTCCAGTTCTACTCTGCTGAAACGTGATGAGAGCGCCAGACAAGCCATAAAAAGTTTCACCATGCCAGTATCCAGAAAAAAAACTCCCATCTGAAAAAATGTACCTACAGTCAGGGCTGTACGCTTATTTTTTTAGGTGGTAGCACTGGTGCTAGCAAGCAAAAAAATTCAGTAGCACAAAAATAAATTTGGTAGCACAAAGTATGATCGAAAACTTGCATAACCTTAACTCTTGCATTTCGCTCTAATTACCTTTGAGCATGTTATCTTGGTGTCATTTGAGATTCTCAATTAATATTATATCCTAGTGTGTGCAGTAATAATTATGGAAAAATGAATAGGGGTGCACTGATTGCAATTTAGACAAAAGAATCTAACCTTTGCAATTTTTTGCACAGATCCCGAGGTCACATATCTTTCACCAACCAAAGTGGAGGGTGGACTCAATAACTTACTTGCCTAAGTCTACATTTACCCCCATTTGGAGTATTAATGTAGAGCACTCTAAGCAGTGTTGTGCAGCGCTCCTCTGTGTTTCAAAGACAGCCTCTCCTCATAAGCTGCCTGTCGCACGAGTGCGAAAGGATTTGTATTCATCATCGCACGTGATCAATTTTAGTAGCAAATGCGATCAAAACTGTCGCACTGTACAGCCCTGGACCTACAGGTAGTTTTAGAACTATTATACTGGCCGGCAAGTGAGTGTAGATGAGTGGTAAATCCTATGTTCTGCACTTTTAAAAAAAATGTATCACCCTAAGTGGAGTCCAAAGCAAGAAATTAGGACCATTTTATTTTGCTTCAGATGTCTGCCTGAATAATAATTAATTGTTTTTTAATATGAAAATGTGTATGAAGTGATAACTGCAATATCTGGCTCATAACAAATGCGTAAGAGTCAAAAACGATACTGGTGTCCTCGATGGGTGAAACTCGAAAGGGCAGAGCCGGTTTTGGCTGCGGTGAAAGCCTGGAAAAGCATCACAAAAGAAGAATGCAAATGTGTTGTGATGCCAATGGGTCACAGGCTTCAAGCAGTTATTGCAAGCGAAGGATTGAAAAATATTAAGTCTTATTCACTTTAATTTATTTTAAGTCTATCTGTTCCAATACTTTTGCTCAACTAAAAATGTAGTGTCCCTTTACAAAAAATGCTATCTTCTCAGTTGTGTATCAGATCCAGATGTAAATACCTGGAAATTAAAGCTGAAATGTTGATCTATTGTCTCATATTCATATTTTGGTGTCAAACCCAAATGTTTCCAGTCTACAGCAAAAATAAAGGAATTGGCCTCACTGTTCCAATACTTTTGGAGGGGACTATACGATTCATAAGATGTAAAATGTTCATCACTAAAAAGCATCCGCCTCTACAAATCAACATGTGTTCTGTAGATCCCACTTCTGTTTCACTGCATAGTTTCTTCTTCCTACGAAATGACAACACACATCATTTGAGATAATTTTTCTATCATTTCTCACCCAAATCTATTTGCAACGTATTGAAAAGCATCACCTGTTGTTTTAATGTTGGGAACCAAACTGCTTTACAATGCACTGTGAATCTCATTTAAAACATGCTGACTAACGTACTGTGTATGGAAATGAAAAGTACAATTGTAGGGTCCCTCATACATAGTCAAATGTTTTTTTTAAATAACAGTCAATTATCGTGATTAAAACCGATAATAATAATTATGACTAAGGAAGCTTAATTACAATGAGTAACTGAGAAGGGGTGGGATTAAATCGGTGTGAACTTCTTCCCACTCCTTTTTCCAACATGTTATTCTAATCTGCGAGTGTTTGTCATTCATGTAGGGTTGCTACTACAGTACTTGTTATTTTAAGGCACATTTCAATGGTTGTACCTTTAAGATCCATCCTTCAAGAGATGTCACTTTAATGTGTCATCTCAGTGAGCATTACCAGAGGCAGCAGTGGAAATTATTAATGAGAGCTCTGAGAGCAATGTGGGTGCAGATTGAAGTCAACACTCAGGAGAGGGATCAGGATGGACAACCCTAGCTCTGGATGTAGAGTACATGATGTGTTTCAATCCTACCCAGAGATTACCTGGGGGGTCAGAAAACATTTAAAGCATTTGGTTTTTATTGTGTGCATACTGCATACACTATATCACGTGAAATAAAGACATCATATTTGGTAAATTCCAAAATGACACGTGGGTCCCGGGTAAATCTTGAAACCATTGCAAAGAGTTCTACTAGTACCTGGCAGGGGTGTAAAGTAGCGAATTACATTTACTCGCGTTCCTGTAATTGAGTAGTTTTTTCGTGTACTTGTAATTTTTTAAGTGATCTTTAAAACCTATACTTTTACTTTTACTTTGAGTATGTTTATTTTGAAGTATTGTACTTCGCTACATTTTATATCACCTGCGTTACTGAGTAAAAAAATAGATAGGGAAAGGAGAGAAAAGAAAAGAAATATCGCGGGGGGCTTTTATTTTTACGGCACAATACCGGAAACTAACACAGAGAATGAGCGACAGGATCATTGCGACTAAATGATAACAACAAACATTGCTTCCCTCTATCATTAAAACAAAACAATCCTAGTTAAACTGTCATTGTACCGCACGTGAAGACGTGAAGGCTTTTAAATGCAGCAAACCTTTCATGCAGCCGTGCGATCGGCCCCTCCCTCACCTAGCTTTCAGTTTAACTGCAGAGTAGGATGGAGACGGTGCGTGTTGCCGGGAGCTTTGAAAAACTTCCAGAAGACGTCAGAAAGTCAGCCTTTGGTCGAGAAGAAAGGTAAAAGTAATAGACTAAAACAATGTGCAAGATATGTTATGCGCGGACACGCGAGTCAGATGACATGCGCGACCGTGATAGAGAGAGAAAAAAAGTCATATGCGACCGAGCTGCACCTCAAAACATCACGACCAATTAGTTTACTCACGTTAAGTCGAATCATAGTGGTCTATGACCAAGCAATAAAGGAATAAAAACACAGGAAGTTTAAAGCTCCTTGGCTCTTGCCACCACAACAGTCATCAATAAAGAACACTGTAGCCTACAATGCAACTTGCTTATCCAGCCAGCTCCATGAGATATACATTAAAATATGCCCTCACATTCCTGCTAGCAAAAGACGTGCCCTATCGACAACATTTGCAACGGTTTATTTTGATTTTGACACTTATTTAATTTAATTATAAAAAATATGTTTTACTTAAGCTATTTGCATTTTCCTTGTTTTCAGTTCAATTAGGATAGGCTATGTTTAAAGTCATGGTTTCAAATGTTAAATAAGTGCATGTTGCAGTTCTTAAATCAATGAATAATTGTCTAATAATTGTGATTACACAATGTCAATCAAAATAATCATGATTATGATTTTTGTCAAAATTGAGCAGCCTAACCTTGCAATTTCCATGGTTTAGATCAGGGGTTCTCAACCTTCTGCAAGCTGGGCCCCCCCAAAGCTGGGTCATTGCAGTTGGGCCCCCCCACCGATCCTGACAACCCCCCCCCCCCCCCCCCCCCACACACACACACACACACACACACACACACACACACACACACACACACACACACACCACCCTACACAGATAGATAGATAGATAGATAGATAGATAGATAGATAGATAGATAGATAGATAGATAGATAGATAGATAGATAGATAGATAGATAGATAGATAGATAGATTAATGCGATTAATGTGCTGTGCAGCCTGAACGCGGAGTTGTGTGTGTCTCAGTGGCGATTCCAGGAAATTTTGACTGGGGGTGGCCAAGGTGGGCCACAGAGCTAGAGTGGGGTGGCCATCGCACCCCTGAATGAATAGCATGTGATATGCTGTACAACCAATTCAAAGATGATTTATAATCCCAAATGCCCTAATCATGTTAGTATCCATTGTAATGTTTGTCAGAAAACTAAACTCCTGAAGGGGGGTCTGGGGGCATCCCCCCCAGAAGATTTTTTTGTGTTTTTAACATGTAATCTAAGCATTCTGGTGCATTCTGGCGAAGATAATAAAGGAAAAAGTCAATATTCATTTCAGTTCAGATGAATAGTAAAATTAGCAAGACAACATAACTTGCTAGCAGCCAGATGCCTAACAACTGGACAGAGGGACGGATGACAATTAGCTTTTGACCAAATATCTTGCTAAAAAAATAAACCTTTATTTATGAAATTCTGCCCTAAGAACATGTTACACTTGCTAACTACAAACTTACATTTTTTATTCAGATTTCAAAAATCTGCTGGGACACGTGCCCATACACGTGTATGGGTGGCACACATGTCACAAGCACACTTATGCTGTTTTCAAGACCTTTGCTGACCAGAGACCAGTTCTAGTGGCCACAGTCCTACCATTAATTCAGTACTTGAAAATTGCAAACTGATCTCATATCAGTGGATTGGAGTGTTTGTGTGATGAGCAACTACCTATCAAAAAAAGTTAAGAAAGAAAAAAATACATATCATCTCTGAACTAGGCTACATATCAGGAAAACAAATTAAATTACAAAAAAAAAAAAAAAAAAAATTAAGATAATTTTTTTTTTTTTTTTTTCTTCATCCCCCTCGCGCCCCCCCGGTAGAGTGTCCGCGCCCCCCCGGGGGGGCGCGCCCCACCGGTTGAGAACCACTGGTTTAGATCAATTGTACACAATTACATTATTAGAACTGCAGCTGCAGTCTGTTTAGGTCTGTAGACCGTACATTCCCATTCCCCCATTAACAGACTATTTGCTCCATATTTGCTTATCTAAAGTATAATGACACAGTATACATCCAAACATGTGTGGTGACATGATTTATTTAATTTTTGCACTTTCATTTGTAAGTGTTGTATTAAAGCTGCAGTTGATAGTGTTTTCACTGTAATATCTGGCAAAACTGTCATAATAGCCATTCAGCTATATGTAGGTGAAGTGGTCTGAAAATATTTTTTTATCACTTTGCTCCCCCTGCCTCTGTGTGCTGCCCCCCAAAATTGCCACCGCTCATGTTAATTTTGACCAATCAGAGCGAGGTCAGATTCTCCGTTCTTATTGGCTGTGGGACCTTGGCAACGACGTTGATGCGTCAGTTGCGTGAGCGTTCACGACCCTAGCAGTCTGACACTAGCCTACTGTTTGGTACTAGGCTACTATGGCGGACAGTCTTCACAAACACAAACGAACCCTCAATTTACCATTCCCTGGATACCAACAACTAACACCGCTAAGACAGCCAAAAAACGAGGAAAGACGAATGTTGAAAAGTTAACTGCGAAAAGGGAGACGGAGAGAGCTTGAAAAAAAGTACACCGGCCATGTCTTCTTGCCCTATCACATCAAGACCTCTCCGACCGCGACCTCGTCCCCTTCCTCTGCTCATAGCGATGTTGTCGCTATATTTAGTGACTTTTCAGCCCCACTAGCTTTTTTTTCTGGTGTTATTGGTGACTTTTTTCGCCAAAGCAAGTATCACCTCTTCTCAACGAGCAGCGGGAGCACAGACAGGCAGCCCGCTCCTTGCGCAGCAGCCCCGTGCAGCCCCTCCCAGCTGCGGTCAGAGCAGGAGCATGGATAGTAGGAGACACACACACACACACACACACACACACACACACACAACACACACACACACACACACACACACACACACACACACACACACACCCCTCTCCGCTCTGTTACAATTAGTTTGCTATCTTGCCTGGCTGTTACAGCTACTTTTGTTAGGCCTACCAGCACACTTACAATGATTTTAAGCTAACATACATGGTATGTCTGTGATTAAAATGTATGCTCAATATGTACGTATGTAGTTATCATTACTAATGTTTAATCACCTCGGAATCGGACATGGTGTTTGTCTCCTGTCAATTCCTGTCCTGTCGGGCGGCAGTGGCGAAGTGGGTAGGAAGATTGCCTCTGGAGTGCAGGGTCAGAGGTTCGATTCCCCGCCTACCCGCCACATGTCGAAGTGTCCCTGGGCAAGACACTGAACCCCAAATTGCTCCCGATGGTTCAGAGAGCGCCTTGCATGGCAGCTACTGCCATCGGTGTATGAGTGTGTGTATGAATGGGTGAATGTGGTAAGATATGTAAAGCGCTTTGGGGCTGAGAAAATCGGCTAGAAAAGCGCTATATAAGTCAAGTCCATTTACCAATTCTCCTGAATTCACGTGAACGCGCGTAGCTGTCGTTCAGAGGGAGAAGCTACAGCAGGTAGAGCGTTGGGGAAACAGCCGTTGGGATCCCAACGGCTGAAATGATCAACTGCAGCTTTAATTAAACAAAACTCATTTGAGATTTATATCCCCTTGTCTATAGGGGAGAACGGGGTAATTTGTCACATGGGTTGGATGTCACATTCGTTATATCTCGCCACCAGAGCGCGCTAGCTCTGAAATGTTGATATAAAAAAGGTCCAGAATTGGGATCAGAGGTCACATACATAGACTTCCTTGGAGGAAGACAGCTGCATTTCAGGTGAGAGGATGTTTTGTGTTTTTCATGTCAAATTTAAAATATTTTGCTTCTCAGTATTTTTCTTATAGGCTTTTACACAATGGGTTTATAACAAAACACTTGTTACCCTCAGAAAGTGTGAAGGGTAAGCTATAGTTTAGATTGTTGTTATCAAGCTAATTAGTTGTCAGATGGTTGTTGGCCTTGATGCTAGCAAGAAATTCAGGTTGGGGTTGGTCGTCAAATTTTTTGGGGGTTGGTTGTCACATGTTATCTCAAGGCTGCAGCCAGAAAAGGAACCCAATAACGAAAGAAATTGTCAAGCTGTATCCTCACTGACACCCCAGAGAAGGAAAGAATAGAGCAGGAAAAGGCAGCTAGCAAGCAAAAGAAAAAAGGGCAACAAAATCAAAACAACCCAGTGCATCCCAAACTAGACCAGCTGCCAAGGCTACAGTAAGTTATGTAGGCCTATTTGTCAACTTGACAATGCAATTAAACTTTCAAATTTGGTTCTGCCTCATTGCCTTCTTTTTAAGATTTTTCCCATTAAGATAACATTGTGACAAACAACCCCATAGTGTGTGACAACCGACCCCTTGATGGGGTTGGTTGTCACAATGTGTCAGAGTGTCTTTGATGGTAAATTACTTCTTCATTACAATAAGTTGGAAAAAAAGAGAGACACACATTTCAAGCCAACACCTTAAGCTTCAATTTAATGTAGGAATGGCTATTGACAGATGTTTTGGTGATGAGCAATTCTCACTAGAGTAAAAAGTGTGCCTACTTACCCCGTTCTCCCCTATATAGAATGCCTTACACTGAAGAGACCCCCGCCCCCTCCCGCTGTTAAAAAGTAACTAGTAACTTGTACTTTAAGTACATTTTAAATCAGCTACTTTTTCACTTTTACTTCAGTAGATTTTTAGACCAGTACTTTTACTTTTACTTAAGTAAAATTTAATCCAAGTAATCATACTTTTACTTGAGTAGAATATGTGTGTACTCTTTCCACCTCTGGTACCTGGATTGTGTGGATTGGTTCCAATGCCTGAATACTATGACCTACTGTTTATTGATGTGTTAACTCACTGGCAACCTCTCTGGTGATTTAAGGCTTTATATGGCTGCAAACCTAATGGCTTTAGATGGTGGCGCGTGTATACGTTGCGGCTTTTGGTCCCATGCATGTTGCTCAAACTGATGTTTGCACTCTGGTTAGACCCACCTGCATTTTGTTGTATTGTAACCTGTTACCGTGCAATGGCAATAAAGTGAATCTAATCTAATCTAAATTAGGAAGTAACAATTGACTGTAAGGCCAACTTTGGTTGAGACTAAAATATCTCCACAAATGAATTGCCATCAGCCTCTGCTTTACTTTGTGATTTGCAAATGTAAAAGAAAGATGGTTACATCAACATGTTAAGGTTGTCATTGTGAACATGTTATTATACTGATGTTGATGACTATAGTCTTCATGACACATTTACTTTTACATGATGTTCACATATGTTTGCACCTGTGTTGACTTTACTGGATATCAGTAATGTAATGAGAGTCCAGAATTGTCCTGATAAATGTTCTAATAACCCTATTCCCCTCTCATCATGAGCAGAACCACTATGCTTTATATGGAGGAGGTGGAGAAGCCCTGAAATGATCCTGTAGTGGCACACATCAATCATGTGTCCACGGGAACTTTGCTTTAGCCACGGAAAAAAACGGCAGACGAAGACAAAAATCCGCATGACCTGTCCGCGACTAAATTAATTATCCAATTACTCCTTTCCGAGTGACTGTGCGGCCCAGATAACGGGAGCTATTTACCACAGAACTGCCCGGCCCAGATAAAAAAGAAAAAAAGGCCAGTTTGCCATATATAATCATTTCACGTGGTAAACGATCGGCACAAGAAAACTCCTGAGACCGCCAAAAAAACTATCCAGACCTCCGAGGAAGTCATCAGCATATTTCACTATTTTTATTCTCTCTCGGTGCAACTCGTGATAAGGTAATGAGCAAAATAAAAACGCTGAAAACAAAACCTTAAGACATCGAAAAAAACAAGACATCACCAGACGGTGATTTAACTCAACTCAAATACATTTATTTTCCCCCAGTCATTTGCTCTGGCTGGTTGTCCATCTGGAGCTCATCTTCAGCTTTTGCAAGCAGTTCTTTCATTACTATTGCAACCATCCATTTTATTTTTATCTGGCCCGCTCTGAGAAAGAAGGAGTAAGGGAGGAAAACGTATGGCTGCAGGAGAGTGTGTCGCTCATTTAAACAACCACTGTCCACTCATCACTTTGGTCCAGAGAAGGAGAAGTATTGTTTTAATCCAGAATTTTCACTGTGGCCATGGTGGTGGTGTTCATTCATCAAGAGTTCTGGAACAATCTCCATGCATCAAAAGCCGCCAGATATCACCCCTCTGCACTGGACAATACTTCTCCCCTTGTACTCCAGGAGGAATCATCATTTCCCCCTGAAAAAAAAAAAATAAGCATGTAGGCTTTATATATTCAAGTGTCAGAGGCTGCTGTTATCTTTCTCAGACACTCCGTAATTTTTCTTTAAAATGCTAATGGTAATCAATGTCCTGGCTCCCTGCCTCCCTGTGCTTGCTTTTCTTTATCTATCTCCACAATTTCATGAGAAATACCTACCTCAGCTTCCAGGGCTGTGAACAGATATTTGGGGGGCAAGGGCTCAAAGGGGAAACACTTCCCCCCCACCAACACACATTGATTTCACCCTGATGTTCTCACACCACTTGCCATCCAAAATCACAGGCTTTCTTCATAACATGTACCGGTTTATAATCTACAGAAACACATTATGTTACCAGTACACAACAGATTCAAGTCAACCTTTGGGTCCTATCTGTGCACATGCCTGTTTCTCCCAGAAATCAAGTTAGTAAAGAGCTCCTTATACAGTATACATTCACGTATTAAAGGCTGCTGTCTGTCTGTTATCTTTCTCAGACACTCAGTCATTTTCTTAAATATGCTAATGGTAATCAATGTCCTTGCTCCCTGCCTCCCTGTGCTTGCTTTTCTTTATCTCCACAATTGCATGAGCACTACCTACCTCAGCTTACCTTTCTGTTGATTCCATGTGCATGCCAGCGGCTCTTCCATTTGTTTAGGAAGTGAGTGAATACGATGCTTCGCGATGAGGTAATGTATTTATATGTGACTATGTCTCATTAATGAATGCTAATATGACCATGGTGAAGCTGATGCAACTTTGATTTAGTATCAGGATGTACACAGCTTTTCCCATCTGCCTGCCGTAATTTGTTCCCGGGAAAAAATCCAACCCGTGGAAATGCAGTAATAATAACTTTATTAAAAAATAGCATTGTTTTGCTCATGGTCTCGTTTGCTGTTTACAGGTAATTTATGATCATCAGAGGCAAAATAAGACTGTTTCATGAACATTTAAAAGTTCCTCATAGGAGGTTTAGAGTTGTATAAAGAATCACTAAGCAAAGGATGGACTCCTACATACATACAGTACATACTAAAGACAAGAAGCAGAAAAGTTTAAAAACAAACAAGCGAGAATCACATTAAACCTGGAGCTGTGCCAAAAGCTCATAGGAAGAAGGAAAATCTGCCTTCAAAGTATATGGTTGTTTGACACGGGGTTGGGAAAAGGGGAAGTGCATGTAAGATCAATATGGGCAATGTCAATGTGCCTGTATAGAGACCTGATGGAGATGCTCTGAAAGGCCACGCTCCACACATGAGGGGGGTGATGGCGGTGGTGTGAAACTGCAGCCCCAGCTCGCTTCCCTGAGTGGCAACATCAGAGCCAATGTCAAACAGAGGTGGAGACGGTTCAAATATGGAAACATGATTACCGCTTTGAACCCGCAACCTTTTCCAATGCGCTCCGGTACTAATGTGTATTCATGACTGCTGAGAAGAAGGAAAAATGAGAGGCAAGGCCAGGGTGTGGGAGAGTCATAACACCACACACACACACACACACACACACACACACACACACACACACACACACACACACACACACACACACACACACACACACACACACACACACACACACACACACACACACACACACACACATTATAGAGTAGTTAATCTGTGCTTTTATCTGCTGACCCTTTCATGGTGCTCTGAGGCAAGATGAAAAAGTGTGTGTGTGAGTGAGTGTGACCCTGATGGTAACCCTGACCTCTCCTTTGAGACCACAGGCAGAGGAAAAAGAGAGCGGGGGAAGGAGAAACCATGCATAAAAAAACAAGTTGATGCACTGTGTCTGTCTGTCTGCCCGGCAGTGTTCACACGGATCAAGAGATCCTCTGAACCATGGCTGCCACCTGGAGACACACAGCTGACCCAGGCCCCAGGAATCTCTTTTATTTCCTTACCGTCATACAACTCTATCGTTCATTTTTTTTTTAGCATTTTTATGTACACATTTATTTAGCTATGGTGGCAGCACATCTGAATGTTTAGTGTCAGCTCATTAGCATGTTCTGTGCATACCAGGAGAGATTATTTTACAACTTTGAATGTTAGGGTGAGGTGAGATTGTGTGTGTGTGTGTGTGTGTGTGTGTGTGTGTGTGTGTGTGTGTTTTGAGTGGTGTGGTTTCAATTTGCAATGGAAATATTTACACCCCTAGACGTTTTATTTTAATGGTATAGTGACACCTTGAGCAAAGACAGTGTTTACCCTAGAATTTTTTTTAGGCCCGGTGGTAAGAGCTGATAAAGAGTATGTGCGCCGCGTGCGTACCAAATTTCTAGAAGAAATTGACCAAAACGAAGCCCATTTGGGATGAGCCTCTTTTGACAGCCCGTTAAAAATTAGGGCATAGGGATATACTTTCACATTCAGTACGTTTGTACATGTGGACACAGGATTTTTAGATCCTGCTGGGTGAGAATGGACCTTCTAGTGGGGTCTGGGGGCATGCCCCTGCAGAAGAAAACCTTATCCCTTTAACCCTTATGCCCCGTTAAAAAAAAGTTACACTGGGACCGCTTCGTACATTTTGTGTATTTTGACCTTTAAACTGCATTAAAATGATGAAAGATCATTAAAAAGATCATATTTTTTCACAATTTTTTTTTCCATTTTTTTCATGAAGGGGTTGTTATTCAATTCATGTTGTGATTTAATTAATCACAATTAAAAATTAACCCTTTAGATGCCAGTTTCGATCATATACCACCAACCGCTTTTTTGAAAAATACACTAAAATTCAATATTCAAATGTTTTTTTTTATTTTGATTATTATTAGTATCACCGGCTCACCCATCTGAACAATAGGTGAGAAAATTGAATTTGGGGCATTATTACTTTTTGAATAATGTCAAATTGAATAAAAAAAGTTAGATTTCTACCATTGACTTGCATTATAAGAAAACTTTTTGGCAACCCGCCTTTAAATTAAAGTGAAACATTTTTTTTGCCTCTGATTTCCCATATTACTGCAGAAAACACAATGCAATTGGGTAAAATGAAAGAGAATAGTAAAATTTACCCATTTTATCACCTCTTTTATCATCAAAATATGAATTTTTATGATGAAAACCACTCACTAAAACTACAAAATAACAGCTCTTTTTTTTTTTTTAGTGTGTGAGTGTGTGTGTATGTGTCTGTGTGTGTGTGGTGTGTGTGTGTGCATGTGTAAGTGCATGTGTGTGTGTGAAAGTGTGCTTGTGTGTCTGTATGAGAGGAGAGAAATTACAAGGGGTACAGATTTGCAGCCCTAATATCGTATGACACATGCAAACACACACACCCCCCCACACACACACACATACACACACAATCTTATTTTGTCATGGACATGCAGACAACAGTCCCCCCCATCCATATCCAAACACATTTGACATTTTTCTTTAGATTTGTTGTCGCAGTGGCCAGTATTCCTGAAATTTTTTAAAATTATGAAAAATCCTATTTTTTTTCAGGTTTGTGTCATGAGGCAAGTTTTACCCCAGTAATACACCATATGAAATTCATAAATCAACTAGATAATAGTTAAAACCTAAAATGTGATGCCTTACCTTCAAAATGAATGCAAAACATTATATAAATTCTGATTTTATCTTGGCATGGCCAAGGAATCAAAAATACTGGTTTTATGGCTTTCTATGAGTTTACGAAATGGCATCTTTTTAGACAAGGATTTCAGTGTATTTGATTTGAGTACACACAGACACACTCCTGGATTTTTTTTTTTAACTTCAACCATTCTGACTAAAAGATGTGTTCACTAACTACACATCAAAACAATTTTATTGTATTTTTTAATTTTTTTAACTGGTTTGCAGCCATGAATTACACAAGGATGCCAATTTGTTGTAAAGGGTCACCATAGAGGTCAGGGGGGGGGCTAAAACGGGGCATTTTTTTTATTGACCTTATTTTTACATAACCTTATCAAGTTTACTACAGAGAAATGGGAAATTACAGTCAAAAATATTTTTCACTTTAATTTTAAGGGGGGTGTCAAAAAATGTCGTTATAATGGAAGTCAATGGTACAAATCGTGTAGTTAGCGGTCCCAGTGTAACAAAAACATGTCACACAGTCAAAATGAAGTGGAAATGGATGAAACTCAGAATATCAAAACTTCATTGTAAAACCAAATTTTATGGCTAGGGGACAATCACAGCCAAAATTATCTCAAAAATGCGACCCCAGATACACAGAATTCCACCAACGGGGCATAAGGGTTAAAGTTAAATGCATCAATCTGGTGCACTTTGAGAAGCAAAATCTGATTATTCTGTGCTCTGTAAACAACTGTCATATGTCCTGCCTTGCTGCCTATAACTATTTTCTGTAATAATTTGGAGACACAAGCCATGTAAACTATTGAAGAAAAACACGTGGATTTCAATAAAAAACAATAAACACTAAGATCTAATATAGTCAGGTCCTGTCTAGTACTAATTTCTGGAATAATCTGAATCACCTCACCTTGAAGTTAGCCTATTGAAACATTTTCCTTATTTTTTTATGCAAATAGCAAAAAAATAAATGAATTAACATTGGCTATATATCATAATTAGCCTATCCATATGTGTGCTACATAAGGCAAATTCCCTATTCCGACCATTATATTTCATGTAGCCTATTTCTCAATTTAAAACATTAAAATAAAGTTGCATTGGAATACAAAAAATTAAGCTTGTAGCCTAATAGCCTGCTGTTTTTAAGATAACTTAATAGTTAAAACAATAAATAAATTAATATTTCTCTTGAAAATAAATGAAAGCTTTTCTGAGAATGCCAAAGGCAGTAGCAGTGTGGCACTTCTGTAAACTTACTGAAACGTGTGCATGCCGTTTTTTTCTGCGCTGTCTCTGCTGTTGATAGAGATTGGTTGTGTTGCCACGGCGACGTAGCGATTTTAACTTTCTAAGTTTTCCTCAGCACTTTTTCCTGTTCAACGTCCCTGTTACTGAGTCCTTAATATCTCCATAGAGCTGGTTTTAATTTTGCCACTAGTTCAACGTTTGCTTGCTAGTCCTGCTCCTGCTCAATGGCTTCCGTGTTTAACAAGTGTGCACCGAATGCACACGCGCATCGCGCTGCGCGCAGACACACACACGCAGACACACAGATCAGCTGATGGGATGATCAAACGAGAGGTTGTAAAGACAGGCGCACACGAGGGGTACACCGACAGTGCCGCGCAGACGCTCGCAAATGATTATTACGGAATCAATGAAATATGTATCAGTCAGGCTGCTGTCTGCCTGGCGGGTTGTCCTGTTGGCCTGCGGCCCGCCAGGCCTGTATAATGGTAGGGGAAACACTCAGCTCTCTTCTGCATGGGAAGAAGAAGCATTGGCTCTGTTGCAGCTAGACTTAACCACATATTTGCACACTGTTTTATTTTGCCAGCTTATTGAAATGAAGAAGAGCAGACTTCAAGTTTTCTATTCTTATGATATAGGGTAAAGTGGGGTGAGTTGTGCATTTTGGAAGTTGCAAAACCCCTTATTTCTAGAAAACCGTGGAAGAAATTGGAAATGTGACCACATATTTAAGAAGAGCCATCCATTTGACTCATCCTGTAAAGAAGGGAGACACTTAACGACAAGGAATAAGATATAAGCACATTTAAGCTCAAAAAACTGATCAAGGGTTTTTTGATTATTGTGTCTGAACAATTATAGACACGTTTGAAAACATTTGACACATGTTTTAGTGCTTTGGTATGCTACACCTTTGAGTCATATAGTTAGCACGATGTCAGCCCTAAATTGCTGCATCATGCCTATTACTCCAAAATCTGGGGATGGGGTGATTTGTGCGAAAGTGCCTGGGTGAGTTATAAGTAAGTAAGTAAGTAAAATGTATTTTGAAAAGCACATTTATGACAGTTGCACTGCCAAAGTGCTGTACATAGTGCATTCAGTAGGTAAATAATGAAGGATAAAATAACAATAACCAAAATAAAAGACGTAAAGCCATACATCCACATAAACACAGATAGTCTGTCCAGAGGTAAGTAAGTAGTGCAGAGTTAATGGAGTAAAAAAACACAACAGGGTGGTTAGCAATAATGGAAAAGATTTGGAGCCTGTGAGAAATCATGAAGAGGCCAGTAGCATGAGGGGTAATACACATAAGTCCCGGAGAGTTGGGTACAACAAGAAGCCGGAGCACTGAGTTGCAAATACATTCTGATAGTCGTGCCAGTGCATAGCATGTACTCGCTGGTACCAAAAGAGTGATGTCATACTCAAAGAGAGGACATCTGCTATTCCACTTACGCAGGTACCATGATTGCAGTTGAAATGCCAAAAATGGACATCGATCGAGTGACTATACATTGTCATTGTGAGCTTGAGCAAAACCACTAGATCTGCTAGCCTTGTTTAAGAAATGTACTTCAATTTTGTCACATTACTTTATTATTAAATACACTTAAATAAGTGATTGTCTAATGGATTTTCTGCATTACTTGGAAAATGCACCCTATTTTCTCAATCAAATCACCCCACAGCGTGGGGTGATTTGTGCGACAAGACAACTTTTTTTCCGAAAGCTATATTTCTTAAACAGTTTATTCCAGATCCAAAGTTTTTATTGCCAGGGATGCACAACATCCTGAAATATATGTACATATTTGAGTTGGAGACATAACTGTCAAGGCCTCACTTTAAAATCACTTTGAGTAAAAAGTTGCACAACTCACCCCACTTTCCCCTACTCTAAAACACACATTTTGGTGATGCTGTCATTTTTAATATTGCACTGACTGATCTAAAGCCAGACTGGTGTGGTATTTGCACCAGATTCTCTTTTGTATGGAAATTCAAGTAAAAGACGTAAATAATCAAATGTGATTAAAGTAGAGTATGGTTATTTTAAGCTATTGATTCATTGAATTTAAAGAAAATGTAGTATACCGTGATACGATTATCGTAATATAAAATTAACTTTACCGCGATAAGACAATTTTGAACCTACCGCCAAACCCTACTAACTAGGGGTGTAACGATACACGTATTTGTACCGTACCGTGACGGTAGGTGGACCGCGGTCCGTATGTGGAGTACATAGCGTTATTATATGGCGAATGTACAGGCGTGTTTTGCGGTGTGGAACTTAAAACTTGTCTTCGGAGTTCCCCCGGACCATTTAGCCTCCGGCTCGGCTCGCACGTGCGCAGTAGCAGCCAGCGATTGAGAGTCTATTATCTCCATGGTGAGCATGAGGGTCAGGCAGTGTTAGCTACTTAGCCGCTATATTCAGCGACTTTTCAGACCCCTCTGGCGACTCTTTTTCAACAAAAGCGACCGGCGACCAATCTAGCTACTTTTTCTGGTGTTATTGGTGACTTTTGGAGACCCTGTCGCTAAAGCATGCATCGCTCGTAAAGGTGAAGTGAGCGGTTTATTTGTGTTAATATATGTGTTATATCACTCCATATTCCTACAGCAATCACTTCAACAGAGTGCGGACGTCATATCACAGGTCTCTAAGTCATTCTGATTTGCAGTAAAAGCCCAATTAAAATGTTGTAGTATCCCGATTTTTTTATCCAATCAGGAGAGAGAACGCTATAAATAGTCACGCGTCTCACTCATATATACTATATACACTCCATGGTCTCACTGCCGGTGCACGCCAGAGCAACAGATGAGTGAATGTGTATGCGCCTACAATGGCGGAGCAGGTAAAAATCTTCCAATGTCTGTTTTCATGGTTTTTATCATGTTTTATCACATTTATGGATCCGAGATGATGCTAGATAACGTGCTGCTTGAAGACCGCAATGCATTAATGTGGTGACGTAGAGACGAGCGAGGGGACTGCTAACTGCAGTAACTGACAGGAAGTTAGCTAAACCGACCATACCGCTTACAGCTACTTTAACACTTCTAAACGAGCAGCGGGGGCCTCAACTGCCACTCCCCCCCGTCCCAGAGCACTGACAGGCGGCCGAGTCCTCACGCAGCAGTCCCTCCCAGCTGCAGTCAGAGCAAGAGATACACACCTCTCCGCTCTAGTGTTCCGTTTGCATCACTATTAGCAGTTGTAGTAGCAGCGTTCCCCCCCCCCCCCTCTTTTACAGTCTATGAGTAGGCCTAGTGCAAATCAAAATGTTATACAGTGCTTTCGAACAGAGAGCGAACTGCATGGCGAAAGACAACAGGAAACCGGAGCCCTGTCATTCAAATCCCATTTGCTGCAGTAGCACTTTTATTTGATAATGTGTATATTTATAAGAGCACTTTAGAGCTTAAGAGAGCTGCAGCAATATTTTCTTTTTTTAAAGTCAAAAAGACCCTTAGATGACATACCCTTTGTTTACACCAGCTTACAGAGCCTGCTGAGCATTAACACTATATTTTTTCATTGCAATTTTAGTTTATGCTGCACCTACACTAGTATTTTATTTATTGGAGAATTGCAGCAGTATTTTTATATTTGTTATGCATTTCATTTGTATGTTACATACTGTCAGCTAGTTACTGACAGCTAAAACTGTTCATTCTCCGTAAACTATAAACCGTACCGTACTGTACCGTACCGTGACTTCAAAACCGAGGTACGTAGCGAACCGTGACTTTAGTGTACCGTTACACCCCTATTACAAACGGATATGAAGGGAGAGCGAGGGAGCGTGTGTGTGAATGAAAAGGTTGCTTTGGGCTCCAGTGTGTATGCCAACAGGAGACACTCTCTTGACTGTGAGCAGATGGAGTGGCAAGTGCCGTTCGACGAGCGAGCTGACACGCGTTCTGAATATTCAGCATACGGCTGACATTGCTGTGTTGTGGCAAAGCTGTTTTCTCTTTTTCGTTGTATGGCTGTGAACCTGCCCCCCCCCCCCAGCGGTCCATATCTCCCAGGCCCCGGCTGGGAACGGCCTCGCAGTTGAATTAATGAGTGAAAGCAGCTCCTGTAATGAAGATGCCAGAGCACGTTAAGGCTGCAGACCCACACGGGTAAGGAGCTGTGAGGGCTGCAGTCAGCTTCGATGAAGAGCACTCAGAGTGTGTGTGAGTGTGTGAGTGTGTGAGTGTGTGTGTGTGTGTGTGTGTGGGAGGGGGGGGGGGGGGGGGGGGGGGGAGGGTATGCAGGAACTTGAAAGGAATCAAGCTGATACCTGCATCTTCTACAAACACGAGCACCGAACAAAGTAGAGTACTAACATGAGTGTTTTAGAATGGATCTTTATGCTCATGGCACGACTGGTTTACTGCAAGTGTAAGGACATCGGGAGGAATTATGACTTATAGACGACTGAGTTTTGATATTAAAAAAGGTAATGCCCAATGAGTTTCCTTTTCGAGATAGACCTAAATCTGGCAGAACAGTAACATGCATTAGCAGCTAGCAAGGGCTACATGTATGTATGCAAAGATGACGGACACTGTCATCCGTCAGTCTAAACATTGACTCTTCTGAATAATGAAGCCTGTAAAACATCTACATACATCTATTGTGCTTGTTTATGGAATATATGTAAGAGGGTGCAATCTAATATCAAGACACTCAACTTGTTGCCACTAGGAAGGAGGCAGTTACATCATACACAACCAAATTTCAGGCTCATGCGTTGCTCCGTTCCAACTGAAGGGGACATGAGTGCAATTAAAGCTGGGGTGGAGGATTTGGGGAGAAAATGGCAGTTGGGCTAGAGATTCGAATCCAAATACCTCAACCGCTCCACTTGTTCTCTTTGGTCCCTCCCCTATGGTCCCTCCCTGACACGCTCTACACCGGTGGCTCTCAATTATTTTCTGTCATGCAGAATTTTTTTCGCGCCCCCCCCTAAATTTAAATACTATTGAGAACCTGCTAATATTTATTTTTTTATCTGTACAAAACCACTGTATGAGTTTCTGGCATGAGCATTCTGCATACAATCACCTTATTATCAAATTAGATAACAAAAATTAGCTGAAATAACTTCTGCAGCAAAAAAATTCAAAGTTCAGTTTATTAGCTAAATTTGTAACATTTAAACAAGACTGCTCAGTCTGTGTGAATCTCAGGACAGAGAAACAAGAGCAAATGATTCACTGAGGTTTGCATTTCATTAAAAAAAATGTAAACTGTAAACATAGTTAAGGTGGTGTTTTTTTATTATTATTATAGGCCAATAGGCCTTCTGTGATGCGATAACCAATAATTCATTAATGTTATTATTAGTCTACTTGCTTGATTTCTTTTGAAATAGCCTACAGAGACACTTGGAGACACGTGGACATTTATTTACTGCAAATTGCGGCCTTTCGCGCGGTTATGCTTGCTATAGCACTTAAAAAATAAATAAATAAAAATCAGTTGGGAATCAAGGCCCCCTGACAACTCACGGCACCCCCCCAGGGGCCCACCATTTGAGAAGCACTGCTCTACACCAACAAAGTCGTGCCAAAGTGAATGGACAGTCCCAACAGCCAATAATAACAGAGAATCGGAGCCTCGCTCTGATTGGTCAAAGTGTCAGCTCATGTTAACTTTGACCAATCAGAAATCATATACCCCAGCTTTAATGTCTGGTGCGTCCTCCAGACTTCGGAGTTTATGGGCCGATGTTCAAGCACATGTGTTTGTGTGTGTGGGTGTGTGTGTGTGTGTGTGTGTGTGTGTGTGTGTGTGTGTGTGTGTGTGTGTGTGTGTGTGTGTGTGTGTGTGTGTGTGAAATGAGGATGGGAGGGAAAATGAAAAGTCAGTAGATAGGAAATGGGGAGGAAGAGGCAGGACAACGTGTTTTGTGGAATGAAACGGTGTGCTGTTGAATAATACACCCGTGTATGTGTGTGTATTTGTGTGTGTGTTTGTGTGTGTGTGTGTGTTGCTGAACACAGGAGCAGGGAGCGTGAGTGTGTTCCTGTATGTGTGTGTGTGTGTGTGTGTGTGTGTGTGTGAGAGAGAGAGAGCAGAGTTGAACAGATGTAATCAGCGTGTGTGGATGCAGTGGTAATAACTCCATGGGGAAAGCTCCAGAAGTCAATCTATCTATGTCATGAAGACATGGAGCAATCAGGACAAAAAGCAACCAGGCGCCAGATAGAGAAGCAGCAGTTTACAGGTTAAGCAAGGGGAGTGGATCACCTGTGTGGGATTCACAGCCACAGAGGAGCATGATGGGCCATTGTTGGACTATATATAAAAAATATGCCACCGGTGAACAATGTTGAACACAAAGAAATGTAACTCTTTTAACTTATCATCACGAAATTGATTGAAGTTGATTACTATATTGAAACAATTATATTTTGATGGACAACTTTTTCTGAAATGTAAAATAAATAAATAATAATAACAGAATTGGCAATATCTGGCTAATTATGTGTACATCTGAATCTCTTTAAAAACCAAAAATCTAGGCGTTGGATAAAGCCAGAGTTAAACATCTTTATTTCCTTGGTTTTATGATTGAAAACAGATGCAAACAAATAAACACCTGATGTACATTTTGGACCTTTTATTGAAACTAATATGAAAGAAGACATTGTATGGAAGAAAAATCTATCAACATCTCAAAATTGACCAATGACTGAAACAACAATGTTTTTGCCTGCAGTGTCTTGCAAAGTAATGTTACTCTACAAGTTAAAATAGTGTGATATAAATGTCTGCACAACCTGCATGTGGCTTCAACATAGATGTACCATGGGTCATAACATGGATCCATGTCAAGCCCACATTAACTGGCCCCCTTTCTGAATATTTCAATGTGGCTACAGTTTTTTCTTCTTTTTTTCTTAATAGCCACTCTTTTAATTAGGCCAGCAGTCTATACAAAACGTAATTAAATAAGGGCTAGATTATTAAGTTAATTAGTTAGGCCATTTATGTCAGGCAATATACAGGAAACAGTGCTTCAATATGTCCAAAATGAAGTTCCGCCCTCAAGTCCATCAAAGTCACCAAAACTCTTGTGTCTTTGTGAAGACACTTCATTAAAGCTGCAGTGTTTAATTTCAGCCGTTGGGAGCCGTTGGGAGCCGTTGGGATCCCAACGGCTGTTTTCGCAACGCTCTACCTGCTGCAGCTCCTCCCTCCGAACGACAGCTAAGCGCGTTCATGTTGCACCCAACGCACCTAGTGTCTCCCCCCCATCCCCGATATATTTATTCCCCTAATCAACCTTGGCCGACCCGACACAACAGTGATCATGTCCGCACAAAAACAACAACAACACGGCCAACAATTGTGCCAAAAGACAAATTAACAGCAACTAAACGGAACAAATAGCCTTAAAACAGCATTGCAGATTCACACAAACAGCAAGGGAGCACCATACCAAACACATTTACAGCACCATTGTGTGCACGGCAGTACAAAATAAAGGCAAGTAGCCTATCCTACATTACCCTACCTGGCTGTGACGGGACCGTGGCTGGCGTAGATACACCGGTGCTTCGTTGTACTTTTCGTAAAAGTTCCCCGGACATAGCAGAACATGTTTCGGTTCATTATGGAGGTGGTGGCTGCACACAACCGGAGTGGAGCGTGCCGGTTGTAGCTTCGCTGGAGACGGGGAAGCCAGTTGGACGGCGCCGGGGGTTAGCAGCAGTCTAGCCGGCCAGCAGGTGAACACTGTCGGGTAGCGGTGTAGCAGGGAGGCGGCGTAGATAAACACCGGTGCTTCGTTGTACTTTTCGTGAAAGTTACCCGGACTTAGCAGTTATGTTTCGGTTCATTATATGGAGGTGGTGGCTGCACACAACCGGGTGAGTCAACTAATGCTATCCGACCGGTGCTAACTTGGTTTATCAGCTAAAGCACAGCCAAAGGAAGCCCATTCTCCTGGCTCACTTTCCACACGTCTTCCCGAGCGGCTTCATACAGCAACAGCCGCCCGACTACATTTCCTCCTCGGTGTTTCTCAGTCTCTGTGTACACACTGTCCTCCCACCGTGTTAGTTGTTGGTATCCGGGGAATGGTAAATTGAGGGTTCGTTGCATAGATAGTACAGTATAGATAGTTCGTTGGTGAAGACATTGCTAATGAACGTCTCCTGTTAGCTCCTGCTAACCTGCTAACAGGAGACAGCTGGGAGGGACTGCTGCGCGAGGAGTGAGGCCGCCTGTAAGTGCTTGGAAACGGGGAAGGGACGGGCCGCGCAGGCACCCGCTGCTCGTTGTGAAGAGTCATAGCGATACGTGTTTTCACCTCAAAAAGTCGCCAAAAGTCACCAATAACTCCAGAAAAGAAGCTAGATTTGTCGCTTGTCGCTTTTTTGAAAAAAAGTCGCCAAAGGGGTCTGAAAAGTCGCTAAATCTAGCGACAAAATCGCTAAGTTGGCAACACTGATTGCTATTCGCTGTCTGCCGTAGTAGGACCAAACAGTAGTTTCAGACTGCTAGGGTCGTGAACGCTCACGCAACTGACGCATCAACGTCGTTGCCAAGTGAACGGACAGTCCCACAGCCAATAAGAACGGAGTATCTGAGCCTGCTCTGATTGGTCAAAATTAACATGAGCGGTGGGCAATTTTGGGGGGCAGCACACAGAGGCAGGGGGGAGCAAAGTGATGAAAAAATATTTTCAGACTACTTCACCTACATATAGCTGAATGGCTATTATGACAGTTTTGCCAAATATTACAGTGAAAAAATTAGCCACTGCAGCTTTAAGCTAATGGGTATCCAACAGCAGACCCATGGGGACAGTTAGACCAGATAAGTGTCCATATTACATGGGGTTTGGAGTTTGTCCTTGAGCTCCATTAAGGCCCATTGTACATTTTAGCGAATGGTACCAACGTGGGCTTAAGGTTGGGCTCTTTAGGTGTTCCTTTTGCTTCCACAGCTGTAGTTTTTAACATGTTTTAAGCTGCATTTCCAGTTGTTTTGGGAAGTTTCTAAGTTCCCAGTCGGAAATTTAAATGGAACGCCCCCTGAAGTCAGAATTTTTACCTGGAGACTGGGAGAAACCTCTCAAAGCCAGAGTTCAACATTCAACTTGGCTGTTCAGCACATACACAGCAGTATACACTTTTATGATGGAAGATTTCAGCTGCTCTGTATTATTTGTGTCACATTAAATCCCCTGCACACATGACTCTGCTCATTTTCTGTAGATAAGTTGCTTGAATATTTATATGCACTAAATACAACAGAGCGTTATCAACCAATATTGCTAACCATAGCTAACCTCAGGTGAAGGCAAACACGTATGAGGCGATTGCTAAAGGCTTACGTTCATTCTGTCAAATCATTTACCCACTTTTGCTATGGGAACGTGGTCCACTCAGATGTTACGTCACTCCAAGTTCAGACCATAGACAAGACTTCCAGTGTAAATGGAACGCAGCATTAATTATGGACTGGTTTATGTTTTGCATTGATTTTTTATTTATTTTATATTATATTACAATGAACCAAGAAGAGAAAGATGATGTGAGGTGACAGATACATATTGATTGGTGATGATCATGCAGCATCTTCAGCACCACATGGACTCCAGGCATCCCGGGGAACTGACAGCCAGTCATGCAGACATCCCATCTGTTTTCTCTCTCTCTCTCTTCCCTCTCTGATTCACCAAGGAAAAGACAGGCACTGTGTGGAGCCGCTCATAAACAAAACCACCATCACAAAACCCTATAGTTGGTTCTCCTGCTTGAAAGGCAACACAATTGTTCAAGTAATCAGGTTCTTTGGTTTGCAATTCTTCTTTGTAACTTATACACTAGGCCTGTATATCATCGTGCAACTTTGTCCGTTTATTTCTTATATTAAAACAAGATTTGTTTCTGTATTACAAGTTTTCCAGAGATGTTTGAATACATATGTACATTTTGCTACTATCTTACTTATTATGGATTTATTTGCATCTCACTCTTGGTTCAGAGATAAATAATGAAATAATGGCTGTTAACGATGGTTGGAGGAGAAATGTACAGATGCAAACAGACAAGATTTAGTCAAATAAACACCTCGATGTACATTTTGGACTTTTGGTTTATACTAGTTTGAAAGAAGACATGCTATATGGAAGCTAAATAGATTTTAAAAAATGTTGCCGCCATCTTTTACCTTAAGACATGTTGACACAACCCTGAGGTTATCCTAATCAAACAGGCAAAGCCACCAGGGTTCACTGACTCACACCGAACAAGTTTGGAACCCTAAAGTGTATTTAGTGCTCTGATATGGCCAAGGTGAGCTCATAAGAGAACTGAGGACTGCATACATAGGCCACACTTTCTTCTTCACCCATAGTAAAATGATGATCAAAGACAGCCTCCTTCTGAAGGCAGAGCTTTGTGTGTTTTAGATCAAGGTTTATTTATATAGCACCATTCAAAGTGCTTTACAGGGGCAAGATTAAAATACATAATACACATTAGAAAAGCAGATGAATATAAATAAAACATTTAAAAGCTAATGAATAGAAATAGAACATTTAAATACAATAAAATTGTAGGTTACAATGGAAACAGAAAAGTCTTCAGACTTGATTTAAAAGAGCTGAGAGTTGTAGCAGACCTCAAGTTTTCTGGAAGTTTGTTCAAGATATGTGGAGCATAAAAACTAAAAGCTGCTTCTCCTTGTCTAGTCCTAACTTTGGGGACTGTAAGTAGACCTGTCCCAGACGACCTAAGGGCTCTGGACGGTTCATAACGTATCAGCAGATCAGCAATGTATTTCGGCCCTAAACCATTTAGGGCTTTATAAACCAACATCAATATTTTGAAATAAAGATCATATGAAGCGATTCACAGTGGAAGCATAGAAGGGCAGCCATTTGAAAGTGATGTTAATAAAATAAAATAGCCCAGTGCTGTTAAACACTACAGAAGGCCATCTAGTGCTATACAGTATATATACACACAGGCTATCTAGTGTGGATCTATGAAGCAAAGGTATAGCATTGTGTTTGTGTGAAAGCCAGTATTAAATGCCAGAGCTCAGTGAATGCCTGGCCTTTTAATGTGCTTCTGTGTGTCAGGTGCTGCCAGCAGGACACAGGTATACCCCTTGAAAAAAGCTGTGACCATGGCAATATACCAGACTGATGTTGTGAGAATAGTGGTTGCTATGGCAAAGCATCCTGTGTTTTAAAGGATGAGAGCAGTCCATTCTCGGTGGAGGAGAAGGGGTTGCCATGGGAACCAGGTACTGTGGTGAAGAATAAGGTTTAGAGACAGATAAATGGATTTCATTAGAAAAAATCAATCCATGATGGTGGCTATACTGCTATTTTGGTGTTAGCTTTCATTTGAGTCAACTATCATGAGATCCATTCACTGTTTAAAGCCCTGCCTCATCTAGGCTCAATATGGGCAAAGGGCCAATTTGAGCTGTGTGGGCTTAATTATATTTTTTCCCACAAATACTGACATTAAACACTTCCATACACCAACATGATAGCAGGCAACAGCTATACCATTAATAGTGCCTGGCTTAATAATTGGGTGTTGATACAGTGGTTATAAGCTTGAGCTTAACAAACAACTCAAAGCACCACCAAAAACATCAAACATAACCTATACTGAAGTGGCTAATCAAATAAAACATAAAAACAAAATGTTCTGTTTTTTAAATTAAAACAATCTGATTGGTTGTGGATTTCTCCTTATGGATTCTTTCAGTCATTCTGATGATTTCAGAGGAGATTTATGACAGATGAACCTTTACCATTCGGTTTCCCCAGTGTTGAAAGATGGCTTGCAGCCTGCATAGTGATCAGATAGGCATTATTAGACCAGACAACCAGATCATTTACATTTAGCATTGTAAGGACAATGGCACACACATGCTGTTAAAACCATCCCACATCTGCTTCCCAAGCAGCTGTATTACTTGTATGTTGCCTCTGTGTGTTGGTAGGGACATTTAGTTTTTAATTGAATAACTCACAATATTTACTCATTCCCAGAAGACTTTCTTCATTAAATAATCTTCATATAGACAACTACTACCTTGAGTTATATTACCCTAATCCCCTCCAGTGTGGATCTGTATGTGATCATGCTACTGTGCTTCGGTGTGGTTGTTGATGTGGGACTATTATAGCATAATGATGCATAGTAATGCTTCCATTGGTGTATTATTTAGAATAAATTGTATTTTTTCACATTGAAGAAGCTGTCACATGGTGCTCTCAAGTGTGTGAGATGAAGATCTCTGTTACAGAGCATTGATTTAGATGTTATTTACATGGAGTGGTATTGATACTGGCGGGGGCGAACCCATGGTTTAAACATTTAGGAGGTCCAAATAAGCATCCCCCCAAAAAAAAAAAATCACAATTCTGAGATAGGATAGTTTCTAATGTGGAGAATTAATGTACAACCGCAATTATGAAAACGTTGGGAGGTTATGTAAAACGTATATATAAAACAGCATTTGTTAATCCTTTTTCACATACGGAGTGCAGGTACTAGACTGGCCTGTCTGCAGTCCATACCTGTCTCCCATTGAAAACATTAGGTGCATTATGAAGCACAACATATCACAATGGAGACTCCAGAATGTTGAGCATCTGAAGTTGTATTTCAAGCAAGAATGGGAAATAATTTAGCTTTTTAAAATGTCAACAGTGAATGTCCTCAGTTCCCAAACGCTTACTCAGTGTTGTTAAAAGAAAGGGTGATGTAACACAGTGGTAAAAATGCCCCTGTCCCAACTTTTTTGGAACGTGTTGCAGGCACCAAAGTTAAAATGTGTGTGTATTTACAAAAAACAATAAAGTTTATCAATTTAAAGAAATACACATGATGTGTTTGTACTTTTTTATATTAAATACACGTTGAAAAGGATTAGGAAATTAGTTTAGTTTTTTAGTTTAGTTAGTTTATTTGTTAGGGACAGTGCATATTCATGAACAGCTGTAACATTTACAACTGTAAAAATGCCAGATTTTAGCAAAAATGCTAGTTTTCATCTGTTGTCCCTGGCATGCAAAGAAATACAGGTTTAAAAAATTAATACATATACAAAGGCACAAATAACACAAGAAAATAAAAGAGTTTAAAGGTGGTCACAGACTTGGTTTTCTTTGATCCACTGTTTGAGGTGTGTTTTGAAGGTTGAGTAATTTTGTGAGTCTCTTATTGTGAGTGGGAGAGTATTCCAGTATTTAGTTCCTTTGACTGACAGAACTGTTTGTCCGAATGTAGTGCGTCTGTATGGGACGTCACAGTCTCCTCGGGCTGTGGCCCTGGTGCCAATCCCATTCGCAGACTTCAGCTTAATAAAATCTTTCAAAGGTGGAGGGGCAAGTCTATGCAAAAATGATCACATTCTGTTTTATTCACATTTTACATAACGTCCCAACTTTTGTCAGTCGGGGTTGTAGTTTTACTAGACAAATATAAATCAATTTAATATCAATTGAGAATTAAAGGAGACAGCAGATACATTCAATGTTAATAAGAGGGGAATGCATTCTCTACTGGGGGATGGAGGCGGGGGGAGAGGGGCACAGACACCCCAAAGAAGGGCTGGTTTGGCCCGTGGACACTGGTCTGATAGTGTAACAGGGTGAGAGTGAGGCAGAGGTTGCATCCAGTGTAATGTGCTGTTGGGACAGAGCAGATGCAGTGCTCACTAGATGGTTCGGGGCCATTTAGCATCAGCAGACCTGCTGCTCTAAGCTGCTGAACAGCAAACACACACACATCCTTGTACTTATATCTTTGTGAGGACACCCATAGACATAATGCTTTCCCTAGCCCCTTACGCTCAAAACTAAATGCCTAACCCCAACCCTTACACTAACCCTAACATAAACTTAATTCATACCTGAAACGTCAAACCTAGTGTTAACCCCACAACAGCCCTTTAAAGGCCTGTCCCAAAGTAAGAACCGGCCCAAAATGTCCTCACTCCTGAGGTCTAAAACTCAACTCACAATAATAGTTGTACAAGTACACATTCGCAAACATACACACACCACTGTGCTGTGTGAGGAGACATGTGTCTGTCTGGAATGGCAACAATCAGCTGCTCCCTCACCCCTCCACAAACATGACAACTGTTTTTTTCCCTTTGCAGGTCGCTAGAAACCATAACCAAATCACCTGGATTGTCTAAACAAAGTTTTTATTAGATAAAAAATCTCAAAGCACAACACAATATTTATGGTAAAATAATCATTTGATACTGAATCCATTTTACAGGAATATGTATAAAGGCTTCAATAAACATTAACATCGGTTTACAAAAGATTTCAGTCTATGCATTCAACACAATACTGATGATATGACCCAAATCAATATGTACACTCCCTTTACAAATGGACAGACTTTGTGATATGATGAGGATAAAATCACATGTTCAGCATGCAAGGTGTCTGTAATAATAATAAAAAAAAATAATGCATTTAAGATGATTCCAGCTTTTTATGATTTGGCACCTTTGAGCCAAACATTTGTCATGTAGGTATTCTTGTGTGGCTCCTTGTGAAAGGGTCTACTCAATGGAAACACATACAGACATAAAGTTATCACTGAACAAGATGAGCTATTCATTCCTGAAGCACGAGTACAGATAAACATTAAAATACTTACCAAGACTTTCCGATAGTAAACCATATGACACATGCAGTTGATGATACACAGATGACGGTGTGTAGACAAATGGGACAAAAACGTAGCCATACAGTGTGTCCCATGCATACTTCGGTGTTTGAGTTTGAAATTAAAGGTCACCAGAAAATAAAATAAATATTTATCCTTGGCATTCATTGTAATGTGTACAATGTATTTTACCAAAAGACTTACAGTGTCATTGCTGTCATTTGATTGGTTGGTTTAGTATCTGTGTGGGGCACATGACCGTTATCACAAATCCACCGCAACCCCAACACACACAACATATGTAATACATTGAGTTCAATGTTCATTCATATTCCTACTGGTGGTTTCCCGCAGGAATATGGTGGTGAAATACTGAGTCCTTTACGAAAGGGGCTGAATTTAAATAATGTAAACATTCACACTGGCCAATCAGATGTATCCTACAAGAACTTGTTGTTAAGGGGGGCATGAATAGGTTTTGCGCGCATGATCAATAAATAATAAACAATAAAAACAATCTTGTTTGAATGGAAGTATTGCGTTTTAAATTTAATTAATTTTTTACTACCCACTTCCATATGGTCTATGTTGGCAGGGAACTCAAAGCAGAAAGACATCAACACTGAGAAGAAGAATTTGTTCACGTATTGAAAGTGATATTGTCATCGCAATATTCAACGATGTTATAGCAAAGAGCTAGGTTTTTAAAGACATGGTTGGTGCAACCGTAACGTATATGTATACAACCATCCTTGTATTAAATCTGGATTTTGGAAGGAATTTTTGGGGACCAAACAAAATAAAGAACGGTTTTCAGAGTAGAGCTAAAGGCCCAAAAGACAAGGACTTCATGATTAAAACAAGTGATACATTTTTAAATCAGAGTAAAATAGAAAACTGCAAAGAAATGGAACTGTAATATCGTTAGCCTCATAGCATTATTGCCTAAATCATATTTACTCTAGTCAACTTTTACTCTACATACTCAATTCTACATCAACTCTACATCTACTTTTCGTTAGCCTGACTCCGCCCGCCTAACTACTTCGGCTCAAATTTCATTTTCCCTTCAGTAGTCAGTCTGGGGCTGCGGTGAATTTCTCAACTTTAGCTCAGGAAAATTTCAGAACGTCCAATCAGCGAACAGAGCGAGTGGCTGAGAACGATGACGTCGAAGTCGCACTCCAGTTTCAGTTGAATGCTGCGTTCCTTAAAGGCCAGGACACACCAGCCCGAAAATCGCCGTCGTTGAGTCGATAGGGGGTCGGGAGACGAATCTGTTTGGTGTGTGCCGTGACGTCGGCCGACGTAGAGGTCGTCGGGCTTGTTTTGAGCCGACCGTCTTTCATTTGGAGCAATTTGATTGGTGGAGGGCTAGCGAATCAGGGAAGCCCGGAAGTGAGGCGGGTAGCACAAACAGCTAACAACAGCTAGCCATCGTTTTAATGTGTTTGTTCGTTTCGTTTTGAGAGTACTCACTTGCATCAACCCTTGTTGACTGCTCGACACCATGCTCGACACTCTCTGATAAAAATTGTGCTCTTATGGTCCATAAATATAAATACGTATTTTGATCTATGTTTATGCTCTAGAGATCTGTCCCATCATTTCCGGCTTTCGTATTTTTTCGGGCCACAATACAGATTAGCGCCGCCTGCTGTTATGGAGACATTACGTCCCGCGCAAGCAACAGAGCGTACGGAAAGTCAGCAGTCAGTTTGGTGTGTTCTCTGGCCGCGACGGGAAGGCTGGAGCTTCCTGAAACGGCCGACACCATTTTTTGCGTAGTCGGAACAAGTCAGAAAAAGTCGGACTGGTGTGTCCTGGCCTTTATACTCGGAACTCGGAGATTTCCGACTTGGTAGTTCTGAGTTCCGACCTATCTGTGTTCCAGTGCATCTGCTCGCGAAAGTATGGACGCCGACAACCTTTCTCGTCCAAATAACTAAACGTTAGGCTCTAACAAGTTACTGTTGCCAGATACCGGTAGATCCATAGACCACAATATGTAGTGAAGTCGGAAATTTCCGAGTTTCCTGTACAACTGGAACGCACCGTCAGAAGCCGGCTCATGACATACGTCACGACCAAACGTTATGCGATTGGTTGGCTAATCCACAGTGGCACTGGGCAGATCCAATAGTTTTAAACTTCAACAGACACCCGCCTCCAAGTGAGTGAACGTTTGACAATTACAGCACTTCCAGAACTTCTGTACAAATACGTACGATGTACGATGTAGAATAGAGTAGATGTAGAGAAAATTTGATTTAGGCAATTATGCTATGAGGCTAACGCTAATGTACAATTCTCCTGGTATGTGGGCCTGATATGATGCTGGCCCTTTAAAAGAAATCTGCACAATGAAACTTTGATATGGATATGAAGCCGTATTTGATTGACTGCATGTTTGAAACCTGATCCATTCCATCCAGTCGGTGTAAAGACATTCAGTAAGCCTGAGCATGAATATGTTTTACTGTTGTTGTGATAAATACCCTGTGTTTAAAGTAGAGGATGAATGGTATCAGTGATTGTATGCATGAAAATAGTCAATGCGTACAATGCCCCTAGCCCCCATAGAGGCTCAGTCCTCTTCACAGCAGAACCCAGGTTAGAATCCAGCCCGGGTCAGTTCTCTGCATGTCATTCTCCCTCTCTGACCCATTTCATCTCTGTCTCTCCAACACTGTCTTATAATAGACCTAAAGCAAAAATACCCCCAAAAAAATTATAATAAAAAGAAAAAATGTCAAAGATACTAAATGATTTGCATAAATTGCCAGCCAGCAGATAGAAAGTATTGTCCAGGACTGATGTCCGTTTGGTCTGTTGTCCTCTCCAGCAGCTCATTAGGAACAATCCACATTTCCCTTTTTATTTGTCCAGCAAAACTCACAAACCCCTGCCTACACAAGGAGTGTTCACAGAGAGGGTTAGACTGCAGCAGGAAGTGACATCAGCGTCTATGCCATGGTGTATCCGTAGCTCCCACAATGCAGTGCGACCAGCAGCCGGTCTCTCAAGGCCTCCTGGCTGGGGTATTCTGGTAGTTTCAGCATGTTGATACTGCAGGAAAAAGAGAAAGAAAGAAAAAAAAGGAGTGGACATTGGTTAACATGGTGGAACGCTGTGGTCATGACAACTCATATATATATAGCAGAGCTGAGGTCTCCAAATAGCATTCCAAAAAGCAGCTATGTGAGTTACGTTGCACACTGGCAATTCACACACCTTTTTCCCCATTTTCAAAATGTTTCTTCACTGCCAATAACACAGAAGAGACACACTGCCCTCTAGTGCTCAGTAATATATGACAAATGTCTCTCAGTTTAGGCTGTGGAGCACTGGCTCTGTATGCTACACAATTCATTCTTTGATCTTTGAGGGGAGTGTTGAGGGGAGGCAGAGAGGAATCACTAGAATGCTTGGTTTCTTCTTTCTTTAACTCAAGAGTTTAAAAGGTTCCTGTTCCCTCAGTAATACTAAAAGGTTTTATGTAATATAATATATAGCTGAATCATTTTCATACACATATTTGCAAGTAACAATGTAATTGTGTGTTTCTGCCCCAGGCAGCAGGGCTGTTATGTTTAGAATAAATGAATGTTCATTTAATGGCTGCTCATCAACATGATGAAGTCATTATAATGTAGTAATGATAAAGAGTGTCAGACAGTCTTTCAATAGTTTGCATGTGACCATGTCCTGAAAACAACTGTCACGTCTCGCTCTACTCAACATTGAACCAGCTATTTATTTTAAACAGCCTGTTGCTGTGTAGGCATATATCTAATGTCACGGAAACTGGATCTCGAAGGTTAGTGTAGAAGGACCCACAGTTAAAGTGACTAGGAGGAACTGTCAGTTTTTGTTGATGGTAGCACCCCCTTTGGACTAAAGCGGTAGTGTTTTACTACACCAGTGCATGAAGATATTTGCTAGCCAGTGCCAACTTGCATGCATTTGTTTGGGAAGCGAGTGAAAGAGAGACGGCAGGATGCATGGCCATGAGGTAATGTATTTATATTTCACTATGTCAGATTAAGCAAGCAAGAAGCAAAGTAAACTTTGATTTAGTAGCGTTCATAAACACAGGACTTTCCCGTCTGCCTGCCGGAAATCGTTTGGTCTGAGTTGGCGGGGATTCAGACCCACCACAGGCATTAAGAAAATATACATAAAAATAGCATTCTTTTCCCTGCTGTTCTCGTTTGCTGTTACAGGTCATATTTGATCATCAGTTTAAAAATGTTTCAGAGACATTGAAAAGTTTCTCTTAGGAGGTTTAATATGCAACAGGAAAACACAAAGATATGTTTCATCTGAGCATTTTTATGACATTTAACTTGTTTTTCCATCTGTCCATAAAGAGTTCATGCAGCAAATAGGTGATGACGATAACGATAATGTTTAGACGGGAAGGTAAAGTACATCATTGTGAAGCTAATATTACATTACAGAGGATTGTATAAAGACGTTCCCCAGAGCAGTTTAACACATTGCTGCTCCCAGACGGTTGACTTTCCGCTATAAATGAATGGCCGTGTTATTGGATGCTCTCTGTCCTTATCAAGGAATATGGTCTGTTATGAGCAGCAACCAAACGCCTTAGCAATAGCATTAAGGCGTAGAGAGCCCAGCTGTTCTGTTCCCAGGTGCACACTTTATTTCTGTCACGACAGCTGATAAAAACACACCTATAGGATCTAAAACTTTTCATTCTAGCGGCCCCTTTGGACAAAAGCGGTAGTGTTTTTACAACGCCAGCTATTAGTTACTGGGTGAGCTTACCCGGAAAAGGGCATTCATAATAACTATATAAAAATAGCATTCTTTGCACTGATGGTCTTGTCCTCGTATCTACTTTAACAATAGCAGCAAATATGACTAAATATCAACATGGCAAATAATATATCAATGCAAAACTCCCAGTGTGTTGAATCTAACGACTATGCAAGGTGATCACAGTCAGCTCAAATAACAGCGATCAGTCCATCAACTATTAATTGCTCATGAAGCAGCCTCTCCAGTCAGCTACATGAGTGGCACGTAATGGCCCACATGAAAAGGAAAAATAGGTTTAGACTGAGTTCATAATAGAAACACACACAGGACCAAGACAAGTCATACATACATACATACATCTTCAACCGCTTATCCGAAATCGGGTCGCGGGGGCAGCAGCTTGAGCAGGGAACCCCAAACTTCTCTTTCCCGGGCCACATCAACCAGCTCTGACTGGGGGATCCCGAGGCGTTCCCAGGCCAGCGTGGAGATATAATCTCTCCACCTAGTCCTGGGTCTTCCCCGAGGCCTCCTTCCAGCTGGACGCTCCTGGAACACCTCCCTAGGGAGGCGCCCTGGGGGCATCCTTACCAGATGCCCGAACCACCTCAACTGGCTCCTTTCAACGCAAAGGAGTAGCGGCTCTGCCCCGAGTTCCTCACGAATGACTGAGCTTCTCACCCTATCTCTAAGGGAGACGCCAGCCACCCTCCTGAGAAAGCCCATTTCGGCCGCTTGTACCCGCGATCTCGTTCTTTCGGTCATTACCCAGCCTTCATGACCATAGGTGAGGGTAGGAACAAAGATCGACCGGTAGATCGAAAGCTTTGCCTTCCGACTCAGCTGAAGTCAATGTACAATAAACATTTACACTATTGCTCTTTACCATAATGTTTTATACGCTGTGTTTTATTGTCTGCTTGTCTCAGTTGTCCTTACTATGTGTTACTGTATCTTCTGAGTCACTTGTTTTGTTTTTCATCTTTGTCATGCATTTTATTTCAGTCAATTTAGGTTGCCTTTTGAATATCTGGCCGGGGACAACAGATGAAAACTAACCCATTAGGCTAACTCTGGCTCACTGAAAATAATTCACTTCATACAAATAAATAACATCTCAAAACAGACACACACACACACACACACACACACGAATAGACATAGTCTATAGAAAGAGTCCTTACCAGGTACTAGAGGTAGGCAGTAGGTGGGAGGTGTATGGCACTGCAGCCACGGTGAACTTCTGTAGCCCGCTGCCCCCCATCAGGAAGGCAAAGCCCCCGTGAGGAACCCTGGAACTGAGAGACAAGGACATCTCACTATACAACACAGATTCACACATTGTCTCTATAGCAACAGACATAGTGTGAATCCAGCAGACAAACCTTCCAGTGACAAACTGCAGCATGAGGACACGCTCTTCCTGGGTCAGGTTCCTCACCACGATCCAGAACCACTGAAGAGAAACACACACACACACACACACACACACACACACAACACACACACATTAGCTGATAGCTAACAGGAAAACAAAGTCATTCAGATTACCAACAGAGGCTATCAGTCCTTGCACTACGTGTGTTTATTTGTGTCTCCTGTGTTGCTCTCTTCACTTGTGTGTGTTTCTATAATACATTTTCTTCTTCCACATTGCATTGTTGAGAGGAGCCTGGGACTGAATAATTTATAAAAGCAATCATGATAACATGTTGAAGTGAGAGCCAATAGTTGAGTGTGAAAGGATTGAGAGGCAGAGCCCACCTGGATGACTGGCTCCTGGAGGTCATAGCCACTGGTGTACTCAGTGTTCCTGTACCAGTCCTCCACATCTATCTCTGGCATCCCTGACAGCAGGAGCCCTACCACACACACACACACACACACACACACACCACACCACACACACACACAACCACCACACACACACACACACACACACACACACACACACACACACACACACACACACACACACACAACAACACAACACAGAAAAATTAACAATTACAAGTGCATGTTGAATTTAGTAACAGCATACATATTAGGGTTGAATAACTACTGTCCGTCTCTGAAACAATGATAATGGTCCAGTTTGACTGCTTAACTCTCTAAGAAAAGCCCTATTGATTCTTAGACATGCACAGATTGACTTTTTCCCCTTTAGAAATCCTTCAACTAAAAACTCGGTTTGGCACGCATTCATTTGCGTTTCCACTGTCAAATGTTTGGAAGGGTGCCCAAAATAAGCAAACTGTGTCCCGTACCTATTTTTTTCGTCACACTTTTGTTGGTGTACCAAGCCGCCCCAAATGGTCCCAATAGGGTGGAACTAAACACTGCAGTCTGTTGATTGGTCGACAGAAGTCATTTCTGTGCCATTTAAAAAGGCTCTGACCAATAGACTGTATATACTCTGACCGCTGTCCGTCATAAGCCCTGCCTATAAAGTAAGAGTGCTGTCAACATGGGATGGATTTGCCTTTTACTTTTTTCTGGTGTTATTCTATATTTTTCCATGTTGTCAGTATATGCCCTGAGCATAAGCAAAGCCAAGAATGTGTTAGTCTGTCCCTCAATATGTTCACACTTCCCTACTCTCTCTCTCTCACTATGGCACTCACATCTTTAACAACACCTCACACATATAAAGCTCTTAACAGACTCTTACTGAACCGGGAGGATATAGTGTATTTGTTGTGGTCTAATTCTATGTGGTGCTCGACTGTGTTTTCCGGGTAAATTGGGCAAAAAGGGAACATGAATCTAAATAATATTCTGAAGATATGATAACCTTGAGCAAAAATATCAGGGTTTCATGTTATTGCGAGTGTAAGTGTGTTATTATGAAATGTCTGGGTAAAAAAAGAATACTTTTATTTCCCGCCTGAACACAATTTGTTTTTATATTTAAAACATATAGAATATTCTGTACAATAATAAACTTGTATGATAACATGATCAAATAAATTGTTGAATTATTCTAAACCATTCAGCCCTTTAAGTGAGCTGCTCAACAAGGTTTTTAGAGACATGCGTCACACATAGAGGACAATACACCATGCTTGGATACACACATAATACTAGTTAGTACTAGGAGTCAGATAAACCATACTACTGAAGTCGTAGTCAATAATAAAAAAAATCTGAAAATGTGACAGTGCTGGTTTTTCCAAGTACCGATAATAAAAATTAACAGCTTTTGGAGGCACAGAAAATACGACAATAACTCCCAAGAAGAAGGGAAATTGGGCAGTTTACTTTAGTAATGTTAATGTTAATAGTAATGTACGGAGCTAAAGGAGCCCCTCTTCTGACATCTGGGGGGAAAAAAATCTGTTTGCACGACTTAATGATCTGTAGTAATGTTATATTTGTTTCTTTTTCATTTATTACTTGAAGGCTCCATGCCACTGTTAAAATGTTTACTTAAATAGTGTATGTTGAAGGACATGGGATTCTACATTTTGTTTTAGTTTTTCTTACCGTGGTATCGAATTGGGTACAGAGAACCGTGGAATTTGACTGGTATTGGTATCGACTATTGTATTTCTTTTATCGTGACAACCCTAGGTAGTACTATACATTCATTGTTTGTTTGACTCTGTGCAAGGGATTTATTGACAATAAGGAAAAAAGACAATATTTCCGTCCTTATCCTTTATCAGTATGAACGTTCACACTGCTGACAGACAGACAAAGTGAGCTCCGTTGAGCTGTCAGTGGGGCCGTCAATGACAGTCTGACCGAGGCATGTCCAACAAAGCCAGGCTGGGATAATCATCATGCTACACTATTGATCCACGCACGAGTGAGGACGTGGAATGTGCCGACACACACAGAAAAAAAAAAACATCTAATGGAGTGAGGGGCTTGAAGGTGACCCCAGGGCCCAACCAGGACAACATTAATCAATCCCTGAATCAGAGCCAGGAGAATAGACAATCTCCATACTTTCTGATATCTAGTATGGTAGAAAAAAAGATTTAGGATGTCTCAAATTCTTGTGGACAGATTTAGCGTGCTTAAAAATAACCAAATGTCGTTCTACATTAGCAGCCGTTTCTGAACCACAATCCAGTGCGCACCCGAAGTGACGTCACATTGACGGTGCCTCTTTATGAAAATAACAGGGGATGCGACGGATATAAAAGCAAGAGGCATGATCAAGGCGCAATGTTATGATGAAATAAATAAGTGAAAGTATGTCCCAATTGTAGCATACTGCATCCAACTAGATACGGTTAGATGAATTATGTAGAATAGAAAAAAATAAAGAGTATGTGATTTGATCGCAGCCAGTGTAAGAGAGGGGGAAGTATGGAAGGACATGGAGGTCAGAGGAGGATCACTCACCAATTCATATTCATCAAAGAGCTGGATGAGTGATGGAGGGATGAAGGTGTGAAAGCCCTGCAGGAAGGCATTTATCTGGGGCTGGATCGCCCGAGTCATACGCAGCTCTGTCACCAGCTGGACGTACTCTGCCTGAGAAAGGACACACACAACACACACACACACACACACACACACACACACACACACACACACACACACACACACACACACACACACACACACACACACACACACACACACACACACACACACACACACACACACACACACACACACACACACACGTTGGTACGACTATACTTGTGAGGACATTCATTGACATAATGCATTCCCTTGCCCCTTACCCTCACCATTAAAACTAAATGCCTAACCCCAACCCTTACATTAACTAACCCTAGCCTTACCATTATTCATACCTGAACCTTGAAACCTAGTGTTAACCCTCCAACAGCAGCCCTTCAAAGGTCTGTCCCAAAGTGAGAACCGTCCAAAATGTCCTCACACTTAAAGGTCTCATATTATACACCTTTCTGTCAATATTATATGGTCTTAGAGGTCCCTAATTAGTTTTTCTTTAGTTGTTTGCTGAAAAAAACGTTCAGATCATTTATTGTAGTATGCCTCTATACCCTGATTTTCAGCTAATCTCAGGATGGCCTATTTTTGAAAACATACTGCAGCTCCCCTCGTTTTATATACAATCTGTGAGCTCCCCCCGCCCCTGTCCGGAAGCGAAGCCATTGGCCTCGCCCTCTGTTCATAGCCCTTCGCACGTCTTTGCCGTGCCTGTTACCACGGTTACGTTTACCCGTGAGAAGAACCATGTCTAGTGCTAGTAACGCAGGAGCTCAGCCGCACTTTGAACAGTTTGACATGACCGATCCTTGTCTACATGAAAGACTATGTTCATACAGATGCACTGACAGCCACAAGCTAATGGAAACGGCATGTTCACAATCAAAATGCAGCAAAAGATGGAGGCTACTGCGAAGCTAGCTCGGGGGCTGACGGCTAAAAATAACACTTAAATCAGTGAAAACATTAGTTTCAAATTTGACTTCTACACTATTAGCTTCCAATCCTTTGTCTTGCTAAAAACGAGGCATTGCTAGACTGGTGTGGGGAATATAAATAGGTTATTATGAGCAAAAGATCGATGCTTATCCCGAAGCTAGCTCGGGAGCTAGCGGCTATAAATAACACTTAAATCAGTGAAAAAACATTAGTTTCAAAGTTTGACTTCTACACTATTAGCTTCCAATCCGTTGTGTTATTAAAAACGAAGCATTTGACTGCTGTGGTTAAGATAAATGAGTGAATTATGAGCAAAAGGCTTCTGTGTTCAGCATGCTTTGCTGTACTACAGGCATCTTGTCGCTTAGCGGGGAAAACAACATGGCGGTGAAGGAATATTTTTCCAGAGGATCTCGGGCCGTGGACCAATAAGAAATAGGGGGTGGGGTTATCATAGACTACTGCACGGTGGAAGTTTCTGGTTACTAATATGGGGGGAGGTGGCTGTGCCGTCTATGACGTCATAGACGGCGAGAATTCTGACTGGAGTATATTGGGGGCAGGGGTGGAGGGTTTCAGAAAGGGGGAGAGTGAGAAAAGGAGAGTTTTATTTTTTTTTGATACTGGCAGTCTCTAGGCACACCGTGGACCCATATTTATGTTCAAAAACATCGAAAAAGTGCATTTTGCATAACATGGGACCTTTAAGGTCTAAATCTCAATTTGGTTCCCACAAAAATAGTTGTACAAGTACAAGTACAAGTACAAGTACAAGTACACACACACACACACACACACACACACACACACACACACACACACACACACACACACACACACACACACACACACACACACACACACACACACACACACACTTAAACCTTTAAGATACGTTAATGGATAAATATACTTTACACCACAGTGCCCTCTGTAGGAACAGTGCAGTAATGCACCCTCTAATTAGGACGCTTGAGGCAATAAGCTCATAGGAGACCAACTATGGAAGAATATCCCAGAGATGAACTTAAAGCGCTCATTAAGGCCACCTTCAGCTCCACTGCTGCAGCAGGACACCACAGATATACTTTGAAATACCTACTTTCAACTATATGATGATTCAAGTTAGGGCTCTGTGATAAAACTAACTTTTAACCACAAATATAAATGCATCCATTTTCTTTGGAGTATATGTGCGACGAACACAGAGCGTGCCAGTTAACACGTATGATCCGTCACTTTTCTTGCCCGTAGAGATCTGAATAATTGCAAACATGGACTTCCTGTCTCTGTAAGGGCATTGTTATAAATAGAATACATGGTCCCTGCAATATCCAACCTAACACTATTTTTGGGCAATCCGAACAAAGGAATTACTGTCTCTGTATCATAAAAAAAGAATAGAAAGATATAGAAAATAAAATGTGTAAATTATGGCAAAAAAAATAAAAAATCTTTTAATATCGATGTTTGCAAATGATGTATCAAGAGAAGATAGGTATCGACATATTTACATGTATGGAAATTTTCCAACACCCTTAGTCTATCTTCTTACAAATGACATTCCAAATGACCAATGAAATCTGGTCCAACCGATGACCTTCTGTGGTGGACTGTGGTTTGGTGGACTATAAGGGAGCAGCCCTTAGTTTAGTTAAACTAGTTTAGTTTAGTTTAGTTTTATTTTATTTTATTTGAGGAGATAAACAAGATTTAAATGGCAAAAAGATGCACATACACATACTTAAATGCACAGTTGGGACAAAAGAAACCCCGAAGGGCTTTTAAGGATGCCCACCTAACAATAAAATACAATAAGGTAAGGTAAAGAAATAAAGTCACTACAAAATCATGTTACAAAAAATGAAAATACAGGCAAATTTAGGTAACTTACAAGCAAAAAGACAATATGACATACAGTCAGTTTATACATTATCATAATCTTTTAAAATGAGGTACATTTAAAAGTTTTAAGCCCTAGTGAGTGGTGGGTGACCAACCTTATTGTCCTGGGTCACCAGGATGCTGGTTCCTCCAGGTTTGAGAGGAACCTCCTCCATGGCTCCAAACACATCAGTCTCCACAGAGAAGGTGAGCTCCAGACCCAGCTCACTGATGTCGTTGTCCAGGATCCACTGCAGGTTCTTAGCATACTCTGGATCTATGGACGATACGTCCTGATAGCTCACTGGGATACCTGGGAAACACACACGCACACACACACACACACACACACACACACACACACACACACACACACGCACACACACACACGTGCATGCACGCACACGCACGCACACGCACGCACACACACACAAACAAACACACGCACGCACACAAACACACGCACGCACAAAAACACACAAAACGTGGAATCTTAAGGTTTAGCATTATATAATAATTATACTGTACATTATTAGTCAGATGCTCACATGCTCTATTTTAAAGTGCAGATCATTCTGACAGCTTAGGTAATATAAATTGGAAATATAATGTGACAGAGTCGGTAAAAGTAATTCTGAATTAGCAACTAGCATTTCCTTTGATTTAGTGGCAAAGATTGTAGTTACATGGAGTACCTTTAAAAAATTAAAAATAGAATGTTTAATCGTGTTCCATTTTCAAACTGACTCCAGCAGTGTTTGTATGATACATGTGTCCCAGTTTGACTCAGTTCAGATAATTCTTTATTTAGCCTTTGTTAAACAAAGTGGGATGACCCCATATGTTATCAACACACCCTGCATTCCAAATCGCATACTTTCTACTATTTAGTATGGTAGAAAAAAGATTTAATATGTCTCGATTCTTGTGGCCAGATTTAGGATGGTTAGAAAAGACCCGGATGGCCAAGATTTTTAGTGTAGAAAACAGCATCCTATTTGGGCGATTCTGACCCATAATCCAGAGCGAACCTGAAGTGAAGTCACATCAACGGAGCCTCCATATAAAAAAAAACGGGATGCGACGGATATAAAAGCAAGAGGCAAGATCAAGGTGCAATGTTATGATGAAATAAATAAGTAAAAGTAGGGGAGAACGGGGTAAGTAGGCACACTTTTTACTCTAGTGAGAATTGCTCATCACCAAAAGATCTTTCAATAGTCATTCCTACATTAAATTGAAGCTTAAGGTGTTGGCTTGAAATGTGTACCCCTCACTTTTTCTATCTTATTGTAATAAAGAAGAAATTAATCATCAAAGACACCCTTACACATTGTGACAACCAACCCCATCATGGGGTCGGTTGTCACACACTATGGGGTTGTTTGTCACCATGTTATCTTAATGGGAATAATCTTAAAGAGAAGGCAAGAAAGCAGAACTAAATTTGAAAGTTTAAGTGCATTATCAAGTTGACAAATAGGCCTTGGCAGCTGGTGTAGTTTGGGATGCACTGGGTTGTTTTGATTTTGTTGCCCTTTTTTCTTTTGCATGCTAGCTGCCTTTTCCTGCTCTATTCTCCTTATCTGGGGTGTCAGTGAGGATACAGCTTGACAATTTATTTCGTTATTGGGTTCCTTTTCTGGCTGCAGCCTTTGGATAACATGTGACAACCAACCCCCCAAAAAATTTGACGACCAACCCCAACTTGAATTTCTTGGTAGCATCAAGGCCAACAACCATCTGAAAACTAATTAGCTTGCTAACCACAATCTAAACTATAGTTTACCCTTCACACTGTTTATGGGTAACAAGTGTTTTGTTATAAACCCATTGTGTAAAAGCCTAGAAGAAAAAAACTGAGGAGCTAAATATTTTCAATTTGACATGAAAAACACAAACAGTCCTCTCACCTCAAATTCAGCAGTCTAACTCCAAGGAAGACTATGCATGAGACCTCTGATCCCAATTCTGGATATTTACATACCAACATTTCACAGACAGTGCCTTCTGGTTCAGAGATATAACGATTGTGACAACCAACCCGTGTGACATTTTACCCCGTTCTCCCCTATGTCCCAAGTGTATGCCTACTGCATCCTAACTAGATTATTTTTATCGTCGGACGTAGTATGTAGAATAGAAAAAAGAAAGAGTATGCGATTCGGAACGCAGGGTAACACACATATCTGGCCCGTATGTACACGTACACAGCCTAACACTGTATTACCCAGTATGTGTTTGTAGAAGGAGCGGGTGAAGTAGATGTTGACCAGCTGTCGGTGGTATAGAGCCAGACCCAGGATCTGACCCGCAAACTGGAAGTAGTTCAGGTGGTCTGGGTTGACGGAGGAGTTACTGTTGGGCTGGAACGTGGTGCCTGAAGAACACACACAGAAACCCGTTTTTAAGGCTATACTTGTGAGGAAATTCATTGACATAATGCATTCCCTAGCCCCTTACCCTAACCCTAAGCATCAAAACTAAATGCATAACCCCAACACCAACACTAACCCTAACATAAACCTAATTCATACCTGAACCTTAAAACCCTTTGAAGGCCTGTCCCAAAGTGAGAACCGGACAAAATGCCCCCACTCTTAAGGTCAAAAAAAGTAGATGTACAAGTACACCACACACACACACTCACACTCACACACACCTTGTATATACTATCTACAGCCCCTTTTACACAGAGATTGCGGCAAATTGACGGAACAACATCACTCCAAAATGCCGGCTTTGCTTGCTTCTGTGTTTATTTACACAGAACCAAGCAACGCCGGCCTGCTGGCGCATCAGTAGCACCTTTTACACAGCGTCCGGAATGAAAGAGGTGCTTGTAAACAGCGTCAGGTGTGACGTAAACATTTAGCGCCGCGCCGGTCAGCTGCTTTAACAACAACAACACTGGCAGGTGAATTGAGAGCAGATGAGTGCTGGAGCTTGCAGTAAGAGGGCCGTATTTTACTGTGCCCACGATGTGCCAGTTGATCTCGCTACGCGCTGAGTCCAACATGGACTGTTAACCAAAACTGACAAAATCAATCCGACCGCTTCACCTCTGTGTGTGTGTGGCTGTGAGCGAGTCTCTTTTAGGGTGACCAGATCCCAATTCACCAGATGTGTGCGTTTGTGCGGGACAAAGTGCCGTTTTTTTAGCAAAATAAACCCGTGTCACCACCGGTAATGCCAGAGACACGGCTTTCTATATTAAAAAACACTATCTTTAGATCAGCGAGCAGCTAGTTAGCTACTGTTAAACAAATAGAGCATTAAGGCTGCGGCTTCACATTAAAAGCATTTCACTGGCTTCACATTAGCATTTCACTTGACAAACGTGAGTTGGCTTTTATTTTGAAGTAACAGGAAAGTAGACGCTGAAGCTAAACCTTCACATAGCCGCTATGTGAAGGTTTAGCTTCAGCGTCTACATTGAGCCCAACAGGCAGCAGCCCCGGCAGAGCGATACACACACACACACACACACACAGACAAACGGACGGAGAGACGCACACCCACCCACACACACACACACAGAAACTGAGACTGCTGTCTCCTCACAGCTATAGAAATACAGTGTGGATATACGCTCAGACTTAGAATAATAGTGATCGCAGCCTAGCTTAGCCTAGCCTAGCTTTCCCATTGTACAACTTCTCCTGGGCAGAAATAGACTCATACACTGTGCAAAATGAAGCGCGGGGGTTTGGATTGAGCAACGGACCTTATGATCAGATAGATTATACGCCGTTCCTTTTATTTGGTGATTTTTACGGGACATCAGGCCGCCGTGATTAATGTTAAACAACTGCTAACATGGTCGCATGTTTAGAACGTATAGGCTATGGAACGTCAAACGCCCCCCTGTTCCGCAACAACAAGCTCGAGCATTTAAACAGAGAGGCGGAACTGATTGTGTCGGGAATCTTACTACCCCCCGAGGTAGTAAAATTCCCGGAACAATTTCTCGCACCTTTCTTCCCCCGTTCCGCAACGGTCGCATTTACACAGCTGGGGGGAGGGCCGAAAGGCCGGCATATTCCCGGCTTTCACTGGCTGTGTAAAAGGGGCTTACGACACACACACACACACACACACACACACACACACACACACACACACACACACACACACACACACACACACACACACACAAACACACACACACACACACACACACACACACACACACACACACACACACACACACCACACACACACACACACACACACACACACACACACACACACACACACACACACACACACACACACACACACACACACACACACACACACACACACACACACACACACACACACACACACACACACACACAACACACACACAATGGCCCTCATTTATCAACCGTACGTAGACCAGAAAAATGGGTGTACGTACATTTCCACGCAAATCTCGGCATTTATCAATATGGACGTGAGCGTAGGATACGCTCAAATCCCACGCCAGCTCTCAGCTCGTGTACGCAAGTTTGTAAACAGCATGGACTCGCAGTGCAGGCTGTGCCGGGTAGCCGATGACTTTGTTGGACAATTATTAGAAGGTAATACAAATGCAGTGTTTGCTCAGACCGAAATAAAGATAGTAATCACTTAAAATTGTGCAGCTTATGGTGTGAAACTGAGTAGCAGAGCTGATTCAATAGTGCGCACACCGGCCACTTAGGAGCGCTGCATGGGACTGCGTAAGGGCAGTTATCTTCGACTTGGAGCAGCTGGGGGGACACTGAGGCACGGGGGCTGCATTCATTCAAAATGTTAGCCTAAGTATTAAATATGTAGTAGTCCTACACTGCTCTTCATGATAAAAAATACACGGCACAACAACTTAACATTTTATTTATTTGACGCACTTTTTAGATGTTAGTTCCTATTTTAATGTGTCATTGATGGCTTAAGCGAGCGATTTATTTCCACCATTAACCGGCACGTTTCGGCTTGTTTTTCCGATCCGCTGGTGGAGCAGGACGGTGGGCGGCTGGGCGCTCTCACAGCTGATCGTTGCCGGGTCGGCTTGTGCAGCTGACGGCCGGGCTGACCACCCGTGCCAAGCGCATGCTGTCATACAATCATTCAAATCTCTGCAGACGTGTATTTCTTTTATGGGGACCATTATCGGACAGTTGGTGCTTCTTTTTCTCCTCTACCACTTATATTATGCCTGCACGTTGGTTGCATTTCAGAACAGCAACACGCTTTTTTTTAGTGGCGATTTTTGAGTCAGACCACTTTTTCTTCATCTATGTAAAGAAATGGCGACATAGCCTAATTGTATGCTGTTTTATAGCATTTGAGCGCTGGAGATCGTTTGTTGTCAACATCAACGCTGTTGACCGCAGGAGTTATTTCCTTCCTAACTGCTGCCTTCTGTAGTTCTTTGATGCCGCTTGTAATGCTCCGAAATGAAACTCTTTTTTTTTTCTTCTTTCGCTGTTATCTTGTCAATTTCTACTTCAGAGACGTTCCTCTTCTGTGCCGTAATGAGCATATCCATGTCGTAAAACCTCTGGGCGAGGCCTCTAAACTGAGAAGATATAGGGGCGTGATACGACTGTTTTCAGCCGCCGCATTTATCAATAATGGCCTGGCGTACACCGAGATTGGCGAGATACGACTGTTCGATAAATCCCACGCGATACCTGGCGTAGGGAGGTATTTGCGCCAGAATCTGCACCAGTTTCCACGCAAGTTTGATAAATGAGGGCCAATGTCACTGAACACAATATGCGACATGTAACGTACCATCAGCTGACTGCGTGAACAGAGCGTAGTCTGGGTTGATGATCTCATTGGACAGGATGTCAAACCACTCGCGGACCACCCCCTGGCCCTGGAACACACAGGAAAGAAACAGCCTTTGGATTGGATGAGACGGTTTCAGCTGACCAATAGGAGAGTAGCTTTATTATTACTTAGAAGACACACTCCTTGCGTTCCAAATCTCATACTTTTTTTTTCTTCTATTCTACATACTAGAGCTGACCACACAAATAATCTAGTTAGGATGCAGTAGGCACACATTTGGAACATACTTTTACGTATGTATTTCATCATAACATTGCGCCTTGATCTTGCCTCTTGCTCATATATCCGTCTCATCGCTGGTTGTTTTCATACGGAGGCTCCAATTGATGTGACGTCACTTCTGGTACGTACTGGATCCTGGGTCAGAATCACCCAAAAAGCATCCAGATTTCAACGTTAAAAATCTCCACCGGATGTAGTATGCATCCGGGTATTTTAAAGCATTCTAAATCTGACCACAATAATTGGGACATCCTAAATCTTTTTTCTGCCGCACTAAATAGCAGAGAGTATTAGGATAGGAACGCAGGGAATGTGTATATGAATGTAGAAAACCCCACCATGCCCTCCTCGCCGTGGAAACGCACAGCGATGCCCTGCTTGAGTTTCTCATTAGTGGACTTGGACACCATCTCACAGCTGCTCCTAAATATGGCTTCTGTCAGGCACACAGACAAAATAGAATGAGTGCACTTTGTAACAACACTTTGATTGAGAGCACAGATGGATAATCTAGTGGTCAGGGTTGGACTGATGCTAGCACAGCAATAGGAAATGCAACGCGCTCATTTTGTACTTAAAGCCCTACTTGACCGGTGGAAATATGAAGGTGTATTGAGCTCTGAGATCCTATGTAGTATAAATGTGCAAACATTTTAGAAATCAGTTCATCCTAGCCTGAGAAAAGGCAGAAAGAGTGTTTTATGGTCTCACTGTCTAACCCTACATTTTACTAGTGTGACATCATGAAGATGAAGAAAGCTTTAAGTGAGTGATGCTGGTTGGTGGCTTTAGCATTGAAAAGGTGGAGGGATTTTGGAGAATGTCAAAATCCTTTTATGTTAAAATCAGTGAATATCTCCTCAGGATCCGCTATCTGTCTCCCTCCCTACTGTGTGTCCGCTGAAAGAAAATATACAGTGTTAATACACAGCCTAGGCTCTGTAAACGGGTAAGTAAACAAAGGGGGGCCCACCATAGCTAGCAACATGCTTAGCATAGCAGGTAGCGAATCATGAGGAGATATTCAGTGCTATATTACATATTTATCTGTATGCTTTTCTAATGTTTCACTTACTTTTAATATACTTGTCTTTGCGTCTTGTTTTATTGTGTGTGGGTTTTATTGCTACACCTCATTTGATTTGCTTGTGTACTCAATTTTATTGTAAAGTGTCTTTGAGTGCCTTGAAAAGCCCTATATGAAAATAAATGCATTCTTAATTCTTATTCTAGCTGAAGAGTGGGAGTGTATGTAGTGGTGCTGACGTGTGTGTGTACCTCTGTGGATGAGGAGGATGTCGTTTTCATTGACCGGCCGGTGAACCATGTCTGAGTCAGGCTGTCCGGCTAGCAGATGTTCATAGAACCACTCACAGCGGTCCTTAAAGGGCTAGACAGAGGGGGGACCAGACTTTAACACACACACTACACAAAAACACTTTCCTTAATACAAATTAACACTCCGCTGTGTGCTTTCAATTCTCACACTATGGACTTCATTCAGTCTCGACCGACGGCCTTCGAAAAGCTTTTAGCGCTGAAATACTCATCTGTTATACAGAGAGAGAGACGAGGCAGGGGGGGGGGGGGGGTCTATTTGCATAAAATACCTTTGTTCTGTTCGCTGCATCAGAGGTATAGAGTGAGGGATGAGCGTAGAGGAGAGACAGAAAAGGCTTATTTCTTTCCCACTGGGTATACGGTATATAGCAAGAGAGATTGAAATCAAATTTGCAGGATAAAGTCTGTCATTAAAACAAAGGGCCTTATTTTCCCAGGCCAGCCATAATCCACGAGTATAACGAGGCTCCACACACCCAAATACTGAATACTGAAGAGTCAATGAACAAGAAGCGCACAACTTTGGATCAGCACTACCAATGTATGGAGCTGTATAAAAGGCAACTCTACAGACAAGTGTTATAATATAATGGCCATGGTTATATTACTTGTAAAATGACCCTGAAGTGAAGACAGAGGTCCCTGTAGGAGCCACAGTGTATTGGGGTGTGTGTGTGTGTGTGTGTGTGTGTGTGTGTGGTGTGGTGTGTGTGTGGTGTGTGTGTGTGTGTGGTGTGTGTGTGTGTGGGTGTGGGGGGTGGGGGGGGGGCATACAAGAGAGAGGCAAGTGATCAGTGAAAGGTTGCTGGGAGAAATGGGATGTGTTTTAATTCAGCTTGGGAGCTGATAAAACGATGGCTGTCCAATGATACGGACTCTTTTAGTTCGATAGGGAACACCTAGGTGAGAAGGTTCAATATAAACAGGGGCTGGCCATGCCAAAGCACAAATGGACTCATTATTTAGGAAGACAACACACACTATTGACTTGAGCTCCACACGCACACATACTGGCCTGTAGCTGATCACACATGCATCAATGGAAAAAAAATAAGGTACACATCTTATGTCATACATGGGTGGAGCAGAGGGGTGGTTGTTTGATTTTCAAATGAATTTAGTCAAACTTACAGTATCCTGCACATTTTAAAAGGGGGTTTCAGCTGACAGGGGGGGTGAGGTAGATGACATTACATTGAACTACATTCAATCAGAGAATCCCTCGTGTCTTACCTGACCCTTAATGATATGCATGAAGCGTGACATCAGCTCTGGACACTCCAGCAGGAAGTGGAAGTGGTTAAAGATGATCTTTGGATTCCTGAGACACAGAGAGAGGAACCACATACTCAACAGAGAGAAGAGATACTGTAGATGTGGACATTACATTGAGAGAACAGAAGTTGCTAGATCAATTAGTATATTAAATTGAAAAGAGCCACATGGACTGACCTGGTAACAAAACACTTGAGCACCTCTCGTCGTGCTTGCAGACAAACTCAATGAAGCGAGGAGACGTCATCCTGGAGGAGGGAGGAGAGGGAGGTGAAGAGAAGGGCAGCATTGGATTGGCTTATGAGAGCTACTAGAATAAAAGGTGACAGCTCATTTCAACAGATGTGTCCCTAACAAGACACTGTTGGCTCAAAATGAAGCTTAAATTGATGTAATTACGTACAAATTATACCTCTTAACCCAGTTCCAGTTCTGGGCGGTGCTAGGGCCGGCAAGAGAGCAATGACATGAAACCACTGTAAACGTCTGTGTGCTGCTCTCCTGGCTAACTCTAAATCTACTGCTAGCTTTTAGCACAAGAACAGGGGCGGGTACATCTTATTTTCTTTTACACGTGTTGCCTCTCGCTTTGCTTTGTTAACCAAACACGACCCATATGGCGGATTTTTCACCGGTCGATTTGATAACTACGTTCGGTAATTAAGTTATGTTTACGTCTCGTAGTAGGGGTGTTTTTAAATATGGCGGGCATGAGGTTTTAGTTGGTCTGGTTGGTCAGGATAATCCCTCCCCAGGCCCGTGACGTAAGCAGTTCACACTTCCAGACCAGCTCAAAACTGGAGCCGCTCCGGAACCACTTTTTTTAGGCCGGGAACGGGCTCTCTTATGTGGGAAACCAAAGAACCGGTTCCCAACTGGGCACTAGCTCTGAACCAGACCGGATTTTGCATCGGTGGTTAAAAGGGTAAACGAGAGTTAAATATGGGAGCAAACAGATAACTGCAGTACTGTGGCTGAACACACGTGATACTTAATGCTATGTTGAAAGATGCTCCTTTCTGTATTGATCAGGAAGGTGTTACTAAAGCAGAGAATGCTTTGGGGGCGCAGGGCAGCGTACCCTTGAGGCATCTGACAGGAGCAGCACATATAGAAGGCCTGGATGACAGCACTGAGCCGGTTGGCTGTCATGGAGATGACGTCCTCTCCCTCGGGGTACACCTCTGGGTCTATGGCCGTGTGGGGCTCCAGCAGTGTGGGTGTGGAGCCTGTGTGCTGGTCTGCCTCCTCCCTCTGTCTGAGCAGCAGGGAGGCTATCTCACTGCTGGAGGAGGGGGACAGAGGGTTGAGCCGGCTCCGGTCCAGCTCTGTGGAGATCAGCACCAGCCACTCGTCCAGGGAGTGCCACAGTAGCTCCATGGGCTGCACATACACACAGGCAGGAGGGGGGACAAGGTCAGCTTTTCTCTGGACCTACAGTACGGGACACAAACAATGTCAGTTTTTGACACCCGACACAAGAGGTTTAAGAGGTGTAAAAGGGGTTCGGTCGATTGATCTTAAATCATGAAAATAAATTGACGTATATTTTTCCTTACTTACCGCTTCAACAATCTAGCAAGTTGGTAGCATTTTGTTAAATTAAATTAGACACACACACACACACACACACACACACACACACACACACACACACACACACAACACACACACTCACACACACTCACACACACACACACACACTCAAACACACAACATAAAGCAATTCTTACCAGGGCATCTTGATTGGGAATCAAATTAATGCAAATAAAGTTAGTTTATGAACTTATTTCAAACACAAAGGAGTGTAATGAGCCATGAGTTGAATTATTATTATTTTAACGTCATCCTTATATGAAGGATGTGTGGTGTGTAGAATCAAAGTATTAGGAGCTTCTTCTAGTCAATGATTTACAATGTGAAAACCTCTGACCTGTTGACTCAAGGCCCAGATCAAATAACCCAGCTTTAATAGTTGAGTCTCCCTGCGTTCCAAATCACATACTCTTTATTTGTACTACACTAAATACTAAAGTACAGAAGAGTTTTAGGGCCACAGGAGAGAAAAAAATCAGATAAGGAAGATTTTTTTCTTTTCATGATGTCGAGAAATGTCAAGAATAAAGACGAATACTCCAAAATTCTATTGGAGTTAGTTGGGCATTTATGTTTTTTCAGCATACTTCAATTGACGTGCACATATGGGGACATTCTAAATCTTTTTCTGGCATACTAAATAGTAGGGAAGTATGGGGATTGGAACGCAGGGCATATTTACAGAAGAAACCTTGTCAGTGAACTATGAGAGCAAAAAAAAAACTACATTTTTGTTCATTAATAGGAGGTCAATTATTCAATTGATGGTGATATTATATTATATTTGAGGTGAAACGGCCCAGCCCTCCTCTGTCACTGTACATACACCTGCTGCTCACCTTAAAGACCTGGTTGCGAGGCGTCTTGTTGCCGTTGTAGCCCATGTCGTTTCCACTGTTGGGTGACGAAGGCCCCAGACGAAACACGTGGCAGAAGATACGGACGATTCTCAGCAGACTCTTCATCTGAGCCTCAAAACTGCTGGACAAGCTGTGGGAGGGACAAGACACACATCTGAGTCAGGTCCATTTGTAATGCAAGAGAAGACAGCTGTCATGCGATGATATTGAGATGTGTGGCTGTTTGTGAGGGAGGTGATGGGCACTGAAGAGCACTCTAATTCAAAATGATTACAACATGGAACACATCTTTAAACATCTCCGTTCCTTATTTGTTGTTACCCATTCAATCTATCAATTCTAGTTACAGGTGAAGTAAGTGATTTATAAGTGTTAAATCGCTCTTTATTCATACAGTGATCACTTATATAGTGTGCGTGTTTCATAAAGCCGATCTCTCAGTCACTCGCTCTGCATGTTATCGGCACTGCCGGTGCACGTGCAGAGCAACAGATGGGTGAATGTGTATGCGCCTACAATGGCGGAGCAGGTAAAAATCCTTCCCAATGTCTGTTTTGATGGTTTTTATCATGTTTTATCACACTTATGGATCTGAGATGATGCTAGATAACTCACTGCTTGAAGTCCGCAGTGCATTAATGTGGTGACGTGGGGACGAGGGAGGGGACTGCTAACTGCAGTCACTGACAGGAAGTTAGCTAAACTGACCACTCCGCTTACTGAACCTTTAAAGGTGGGATAAGGGATTTTGGAGAATGTTTGTTGACGGGCCCACTTTGTTAACGTTCCCTTTGTTTACATATCAGTTTACAGAGCCCAGGCTGTTTATTAACCCTTTTTTTCGAAGTGCAAGTGAATTTGGTCATTATTCTCCAGAATCGCTTACCCCACCATTTAGTGTTATATTTAATCAAATTATAGTCTCTAAGATTAGATTTCTTTTAAATAGATTTTTTAAATTGTATCCATTTCTTAATTTACTTCTATGGTTGCATTTCCATTTTAAAAATGTGTTATTTTGGGGTGAATAAAAAACATGTTGTATCCTGGTTAAAATAATGTTTGGAAAACGGGGGCGCTTGTGGCACAGTGGTTAGAGCTTCCCCATAGAGGATCAGGCCTCGCAGCAGACCCGGGTTAGAATCCAACCCGGGTCAGTTTTCTGCATGGCATTCCCCTCTTTGCCCCATTTCAAATATGTCTCCAAATCTGTCTAATAAAAAAAAAATGCCAAAAAATAATCTTAATTAAAAAAAAATAACAACAATAATGTTTGGAAAAAGTTAGGAAGATCAAGATAAGTAATTCAACCTAAATGGTGAAACTAATATATTATATAGACTCATTACATTCAAAGTGAAATATTTCAAGCCTTTATTTGTTATAATTGTGATTATTATGGCTTACAGCTTATGAAAACCCCAAATTCAAAATCTCAGAAAATTAGAATATTACATAAAATCAATAAAAAAAGGATTTTAAATACAGAAATGTCGGCCCCCTAAAAGTATAATCATGCATATGTACTAAGTACTTGGTTTGGGCCCCTTTTGCACAAATTATTGCCTAAATGCGGTGTGGCATGGATGCTATCAGTCTGTGGCACTGCTGAGGTGTTATGGAAGCCCAGGTTGCTTTGATAGTGGCCTTCAGCTCGTCTGTATTGTTGGGTCTGGTGTGTATCATCTTCCTCTTGACAATAGTCCATAGTTTCTCTATTGGGTTCAGGTCAGGAGAGTTGTCTGGCCAATCAACACAGTAATACCATGGTCAGTCAACCAGTTACTTGTGGTTTTGGCACTGTGGACAGGTGTCAAGTCTTGCTGGAAAAAGTAATTCAGCATCTCCTTAAAGCTTGTCAACAGACAGAAGCATGAAGTGCTCTAAAATCTCCTGGTAGACAGCTGTGGTGACTTTGGACTTGATAACACAGTGGACCAACACCATCAGATGACATGGTGCCTCAAATCATCACTGACTGTTGAAACTTGACAGTGGTCTTCAAGCCCCTTGGATTTTGTGCCCCCCCACTCTTCCTCTAGACTGTGGAACCTTGATTTCCAAATGAAACACAACATTTAATTTGGATCAGTGATGATTTGAGGTATCATGTCATCTGCTGCTGTTGGTCCACTGTGTTATCAAGTCCAAAGTCACCACAGCCATCTACCAGAAGATTTTAGAGCACTTCATGCTTCTGTCTGTTGACAAGCTTTATGGAGATGACAATTTCCATTTCCAGCTAGACTTAGCACCTGCCCACAGTACCATAAACCACTGGTAACTGGTTGACTGACCATGGTATTAGTCTGCATGAATGGCCAGACAACTCTCCTGACCTGAACTCCATAGAGAAACTATGGACTATTGTCAAGAGGAAGATAATACACACCAGACCCAACAATACAGACGAGCTGAAGGCCACATCAAAGCAACCTGGGCTTCCATAACACCTCAGCAGTGCCACAGGCTGATAGCATCCATGCCACGCCGCATTTAGGCAATAATTCATGCAAAAGGGGCCCAAACCAAGTACTTAGTACATATGCATGATTATACTTTCTAGAGGGCTGACATTTCTGTATTTAAAATCCTTTTTTTATTGATTTTATGTAATATTCTAATTTTCTGAGATTTTGAATTTGGGGTTTTTATAAACTGTAAGCCATAATAATCACAATTATAAAAAATAAAGGCTTCACATATCTCACTTTGTATGTAATGAGTCTGTATAAGATATTATTTTCACCTATAAAGTTGAATTACTGAAATAAATGAACTTTTGCACGATATTCTAATTTTTCGAGTTTCACCTGTATGTCAAATTTTACCTGAGAAGCTTGTGTCCGTTGGTGGTGGCCACTTCAGCCAGACTGGTCAAGATCCTCTGATAGTGACTGTCACTCTGCTGAGAGACATGCTCCAGAACCTGTCTGAGCTACACACAGACACAGACACACAGACAGAGACACAGACAGACACAGACACACACACACACACTTAGAGGGTTACACACTTGGTATATCAATGAATGTAGAGACAAACTTGGCCATACCATGCTCTCTTTAATATCATCGTTCTGGGTCATCTGGATGAGCGCCTCGAATAGTCTGCCGTGATGCTGATGAGATCTCACAGGTTTCCCGTATCCACCCTGAACACACACACACACACACACACACACACACACACACACACACACACACACACACACACACACACACACACACACACACACACACACACACACACACACACACACACACACACACACACACGGGACAGTTAGTAAGTTATAAGCAGTAAGAAGAAAAAGGTGTAAGGTGCATGAAAGTTTAAAGCTATAATGCGTAACTTTTTCGTATGAAGGAATGACGGTTACATTCAAGCCACTGCCGAAAGAGTTCATGCAAAGTTGATTAAGCCTTTCAGCTCCACAAAACTCTCTCTGTATTTCTCAGTATGGCAGCGTTTACAAACTGGTGTCCCCCCCCCCCCCCTTGACACTAGTGCAGGAAGTCAGCAAAATCCCAAGAATTGCCCAGGAAATGTTTCAGTTGTTGATTCTAAGGTATTAAAATCCATGTGCGATCTTCAATGGCTTACCATGCAGATGCACCAACAGTGTTATTACTCAGAATTCCTCACGGGGGCGACAAAGTAACGCACTATAGCTTTAATGTGTGGTGAAAACCTCACCTGCACACAGAGATCCAGGGGAGTGATTCCATTCTTGTCAGCGATGTATTTGGCACTTCGAGAGAGGAGGATCTGGGCTGTGTCTCTTTGGCCGTGGCTACAGTAGAACACACAAGACACGTTTCAATACAACTCCACTTATCACAGGGTTTGCAGCTTGTTTTACCACCTGTCTCTTGTGTGTGTGTTGTGTGTGTGTGTGTGTGTGTGTGTGTGTGTGTGTGTGTTGTGTGTGTGTGTGTGTGTGATCGAACACTGCTGGACCTGACTGGAACTCCTGACAGGCCCCACCGCAGGACAGCACTGGTGGCCCTGGAGCTTGCGAGATACAACATCGATATTGCAGCTCTCAGCGAGACCAGACTACATGGAGAGGATTCCCTGTCAGAGGTTGGTGCTGGGTACACCTTCTTCTGGAGGGGGGTCCCCGAAGGCACTCGCCATAACCATGGAGTTGGCTTTGCTGTGAAGACCAAACTGCTGCAGCGCATTCCGGAATCCCCCATCGGCATCAATGAAAGGCTGATGACGTGGCACATTCCCCTGGCAAAGGAACGATTCGCCACCCTCATCAGTGCATATGCACCAACTCTTGATGCCGATCACAACACCAAAGAGGATTTCTACCGAGCTCTTGATGCCATCCTACAGAAAACCCCGGCTTCAGACAGGCTCATACTCATGGGAGATTTCAATGCTAGAGTGGGCACAGAGCACCTGGTATGGAATAAGGTTATTGGCCAGCATGGAGTGGGGAAAATGAACCACAACGGGCTCAGACTCCTCTCCCTCTGTGCAGAGCACCAGCTGGTCATCACCAACACCATCTTCCAGATGAAGAACAAGCTCAAGACCACCTGGCAACACCCCCGCTCAAAACATTGGCATCTCCTTGACTATGTGATTGTCCGTCAAAAGGACAGACAAGATGTCCTCATCACCCGTGTCATGCGTGGAGCTGAGTGCTGGACTGACCACCTCATGGTCAGATCCAAACTCCTCATGAGCATTCAACCCCGTGGCCCGAGGACAGCTCCAAACAAGAGACTCAACCGCACAGCTCTCAACAGCCCCACCACTACAGACAACCTGCGACGGCTCCTTGCTGAAAACCTCGACAACATCCCGGAGGAATCAGCCGACTGGCCAGCTCTGCGCCAGGCTATTCACAGCTCAGCCTTAGAGGCGCTCGGCCAGTCAAGGAAACGTCACCAGGACTGGTTTGACTGTAACTCAACTGAGATACAGTCACTCCTAAAAACCAAGCGTGAGGCCCACAAAGCTCTCCTGTCCTGCCCTGGATCTCCCACCCTCAAATCCACCTTCACTGCAGCAAGAACAGCAGCCCAGCGAGCCCTCCGGAGTATGGAGGACACCTGGTGGATGCAAAAGGCATTTTGAGAGTCTCCTTAACCATACCAACCCAGTCGACCCACATATCCTGGATAATCTCCCAGACCTGCCAACAACGACTCACCTGGACACCCCACCACTCTATTCAGAAATCCAGCAAGCCATTGCAGGGCTGAAAAACAACAAAAGCGCTGGACCCGATGGAATCCCCGCAGAGGTGTTCAAACACGGAGGATACATCCTCACACGTCGTCTGCACCTCCTGATCCACAACATCTGGGAACATGGGACAATCCCACAGGACTGGAAGGATGCAAACATTGTGGTTATTTATAAACATAAAGGAGACAGAGCAGTATGTGGCAACAGCCGCGGAATATCTCTCCTCTCCATCGCAGGGAAGGTCCTGGCCAAGGTCATGCTCAGCAGACTGGTTGAGCACATATCAGAAGCTGTGCTCCCAGAAACACAGTGTGGTTTCCGGAAGACCAGGTCAACAACAGACATGGTATTTGTCTTGAGGCAGCTGCTGGAGAAGAGCCGAGAACACCACAAAGACATCTACATAGCCTTCATCGACCTCAGCAAAGCCTTCGACACCGTCAACCGTGAGTTGCTCTGGAAACACCTCACCAAACTTGGGGTACCACCCAAGTTTCTCAGCATCCTACAGTAGTTGCATGACGGGATGCAAGCCAGAGTGCTCACAGGAGAACTCCAATCAGAGTTTTTCGAGGTGAACGTTGGGGTGAAGCAAGGCTGTGTCTTGGCTCCGGTGCTCTTTAACATCCTCCTCTCTGCCGTAACCTGCCTCTTCCACCGGGTCATGGGACAAGAAGACGGTGTCCATGTCGAATACCGTCTTGATGGAAGCCTCTTCAACATCCGCCGGCTCCAGGCCCACACCAAGACAAAAACCCGCCAAATCTGTGAGCTTCAATATGCTGATGACTGTGCAGTCATAGCTCACAGCCCGGATTCTATGCAGCACGCACTCAACACAATATCTGGTCTGTATCAATCCTTTGGCCTACAGGTTAATACTCAAAAAACCGAGGTCATGTCCCATCTCACCACTCCCGCCCCCACACCCCCCAGTTTTCACATACACGGTGTTCCACTTAAAACAGTGGATCACTTCACTTACCTTGGGTCCACTATGTCCTCATGTTGCTCCCTTGACACAGAAATACACACCCGGATCAACAAAGCCTCATCTTCATTTGGACGCCTGCGCAGCAGGGTTTTTGAAAACCGTAACCTGAAGGTCAGCACCAAGGTTGCTGTGTACAACGCCGTCTGTCTCTCCACTCTGCTCTATGGGGCAGAGTCATGGACCCCATACCGCCAGCACATCACCAACCTAGAGACTTTCCACATCCGCTGCCTACAGAAGGTCCAGGGTCTGTCCTGGGAAGATCGGACGCCCTATACAGAAATCCTCCGCAACACTGGCTCTGTCTGTATGGAAGCAGCTGTGGCCAAAAGACACCTGCGCTGGATAGGGCACACCATACGAATGCCTGAACACCGCCTGCCCCGCCAAGTCCTCTACAGCCAACTACTGGGCGCAAAGCGCTCCGCTGGAGGACAAAAGCGGCGTTTCACTGACTACACCAGGGACATCCTAAAGCGAGCGAACATCCCCTTCACTCAGCTTGAAAACCTGGCTACCAACAGATCTGCCTGGCAGGGAACCTGTGCCACGGCAGTTTCCCAAATCCACCAAAAAAACCAGGACAGAAGATCCGAGAGGCGCACCCAGCGACACCAGCGGGCGGCTGGTGTTCCCCTGGCATCTGGGTTCCCGTGTTCCATCTGCGGGCGATTGTGCGGCTCGAGGATTGGTCTATACGCCCACGAGAAGTGGCACCAGCGGCAACATCGCTGACCCCCCCCCCCCCCTTCCCCAACCCAACCCTTGGAGCAAGCGTCATCATCGAAAACGATGGACAGCTAAGAGTGTGTGTTGTGTGTGTGTGTGTGTGTGTGTGTGTGTGTGGTGTGTGTGTGTGTCTATAACAATTGATAATTGTTTATGCCAAAAACTATAACTGTTGCCAAGGAGACCATTTGATACGGCCATGCCAACATGGTCCTGTCAAACAGTCTAGACAGTAAAAAAGCTTTTTTTTAACTTGTTTTATAATATTTATGAATATATATATTTATGAATCATTGAATGATGATTTTTGTTTTATAAAAGCTTAACTTTAGATAGATTTTGACTATTTTAGAGCAGGTTTCCAGAAGGCTTTAACAGATAAGTGTAGATAAGTGTAGATAGGTGTGGTGAGCGCACACTAGATATGACTGGACATTGAACAGTGACACCGATGACATTCACCTGCAGGCAAAGTAAAGGGGCGTGGCTCCGGAGCAGTTGGGCCGGTTGATGTCCGCTCCACTGTCCAGAAGACATAACACCGTCTGAGCAGACAAAGCACGCACAGTTTACAGAACAAACTGGGACCACAACAAAAAGAACAACACAATCTGGACACTGAATTCAACATTTACAGAAAGGATGTTGGTGTCTTTATTCTCGATATTTAATGGCTAAATAACCAATAACATAAAAAGGTTATTAAATGAGGGATTCAAAAAACCAATCAGTCGAAATATATTATAGCCCAAATTCAGACAAAGAACGACTCAAAGGGCCGACAACACATAAACAATATACAAATACCACGACCACACACTTTTAACCATATAAAAACATGAGAAATGACGTCATACAAAGCTTAAAAAAGATATTGACAGTGACTAGTCACATTTCAGGTAAGCAGGTATTTAGAACAGAAGCTAGGTGACGTGAAAGGTAGAGGCCAAGACGTGTGTTTAGAGTTTGCTTTTCAAAGAATCCACTGAGTTAGCTTCACAAATGTTGTAAGGCAAGACGAATCTCTCTTAAAATGGTAACTGGTTCATTATTCATATTGCCATCTACCAGTTGTGGGCACAGTGCAAATGGGTGCAGCCTCTGCTTGTGTCTGGCTAACGCTAATGGTCGTAGCATGTTGTAACTCGATCACAAAGGCTGCATCACTATGACAGGTGCAGGTGCAATGAGTTGACACCAATGTGTTGGGCTAAGCATTGTGCCTAAGCTATTCCTGAACACATACATGGGCTAGACAGGATTCAGAGGCTAACAGGCAGCCAAAACAAGCCAATATGCTCCTAACGCACCACTAGACTAAGGTCTCTTTAAGTCGCATGCTTTAAAAGGTGCTACGAGGAACTTTGAAACATTTCTGAAACAGTCTCATTTTTCCTCATAATTGATCATAAGGTACTAGTGAACGAGACCATCAGTAGGCTACATAGAATGCTATTTGTATATAGTTTTTCTTAATGCCTTTGTCAGGGTACGCCTACCCAGGAACAACAGCTTGCGTTATAAAAAAAAAAAACACTACAGATTTGGTCCAAAGTGGGGCTTGTAGAATTAACACAAACTAAAAAGGTCCCTGGGAGCCACTTTAAATAGAAAGGCTAAAAAGTAAATAGATTGGTTGTTTTTCTCAATGAAAGGTATAAGTGTAAATGTGCTCACAGTCTTGTGTCCGTTCTGACAGGCTACATGTAGTGCAGTCTGCCCCATGGCGTCCTCCACATCCACATTGGTGACATGTTGCACCAGGTCATGAAGGAGCTCTGTCCGCCCGTTCACTGCCAACCAATGGATCTGCAGGAGAGGTTAACCATGGACACTTACTCAATCAACCACCAGTCACACACGTATAACACTTACAGTATCTCATAAAAGTGAGTACGGTACACCCCTCGCATTTCGTCAAATATTTCATTATATCTTTTCATGGGACAACACTGAAGAAATTACACTTTGATACAATGTTAAAGTAGTCAGTGTCCAGCTTGAATAACAGTGAAAATGTACTGTCCCCTCAAAATGACTCAACACACAGCCATTAATGTCTAAAGTGCTGGCAACAAAAGTGAGTACACCCCTAAGTGAAAATGTCCAAATTGGGCCCAAAGTGTCAATATTTTGTGTGGCCATCATTATTTTCCAGCACTGCCTTAACCCTCTTGGGCATGGAGTTCACAGTAAATGTACACTGTTATATAAGCTGTACACTGACTACTTTACATTGTATCAAAGTGTCATTTCTTCAGTGTTGTCCCATGAAAAGAAATAATTATATATTTTAAGAAATGTGAGGGGTGTACTCACTTTTGTGAGATACTGTATATACAATTATCCATGGGCCGTTAACCGGTTTAAAGGTATATACCGCAGCTTGAAAAGTCAAGGTTTTTAATAACCACAATTATTTTCCTGTCAAAGCATTATAAGGTATTAGATTTGAACACATTACAGTACAACACAAAGATAAGCCAGAGTCCACTCACAGCAGTCAGCCCCTCGTTGTTGCAGATGTTGACATCAGCGTTATATTCTAGTAGTCTGCCCATACACTTCTTCTGTCTGAAGGGAAAAGTGAGGCCAAGTCTTTTAGTATCATCACACTCACCAACCACCACACACACACACACACACACACACACACACACACACACACACACACACACACACACACACACACACACACACACCACACACACCACACTCCACACCCTTTTACAGTGTACAATGCTGAAGGTTCAAATAACAATCTACAAGTTAATCAAGCAGGTATTTAAGAAGAGTGTGATTGTTCTGTCCGGTTAAACATTTGGTTTCAGATATACAGTAGCTTCAGTGTGTGACACCCGTTTACCTTCTTGAGGAGAGGCTTGACAGCATTCAGCCCAGGTCTCATGAATTGTATCTTTATTTTTTGAATGTTTTATTAGGTTGCTTATGCTTATTAAACCATCGGACACTCCAGCACAGCAACCAATCATAAAGTAGAAGTTTGGTAATACTGTTTCTTTCTTAAATTGGTACATGTTATTATGCATTAGAGAAGAGAAAGATGCATGCATGGATAGAGAGGGTGCATTCATTAATTGTTAGAGGGGAGTGTGGGGAATCCTGTGGCTTTATTTAATCAGTTCCTCACCTCTAATATTGTTATTGAACAGTTTTTTACCGGTGGAGAGACCAGTTTTTTTGTGTCAGGCACACAAGGACACATGCGCACATTCCTGCCAGTGATTTAAAAAGATAACTGAAATAAAGTCAACATTAGGGCTCTACCGATACATTGATATAGATCAATATATGGATTCATATGCAAAATATATCGAACTGTATCGATGCATATCAGCATCTTTAATATTGCCTTTTATTTTGACAGCCTCTCTGCACGTCTCTGTGACACTGTTTCCGGTCAAATAATGGATTGTTTTTCATTTACAATAAATGGAAGAGCTCAGAAATTTAATTATAAAATCCTAACTCAATAGAATGTGTACTGTGCCAAAAAAGCACACCTCTCCCAACTGTGCCAGTGAGCCTCACACTGGGACAAACCAGGTAGACTTTAGGGGGGCAGGTGTACTTGGGGCACGGTACAGATACAGGCCTATAGTGTGAATGCGCCCATAAGTGTCCCTTAAGACCTTCAATTCAAAGCGAACACAGCATATGATGTGAGCAGAGAGGTGTGTTTAGAGGCGCGTACCCGTTCCTAGCAGCCAGGTGCAGGGGGGTGCAGCCTGAGATGTCCTGGTAGTTTGGGTTGGCTCCTCTCTTCAGCAGCAGGACCAGACACTCCACTGAGCCACAGCTACACACACACACACACACACAACACAGCAAGGCAAACATGACAACTGCTCTGCATGGACAACACACAAACAAAACTCCCACTCTGCTTTTACCACACATTTACTCTATCACAACCCTCTAGTGATATCAAGAGCTCTGAAAAATAACACTTAAAAGAATTAAGCAGGTACATCCCTTTGTTATTAACAGTGTCCCTGTCCCCTGACTGGAAACTGTTTTTTTATTAGAACTACTATGAGCTCTAGAGAGGAAAAATAGACCCCAATTATCAATCCTTTCATCTTTAAAATTGGACTGAAGATCGTGGGATATAAGTCCGGACAATATTTGGGAATTCTAGAAATCTGTTAATAACAGTTTATATAATTTATTTATTTTTTACATGAAAACTGAGCAGGACATACTACTCATGCTTTGTTTACTATGCAGGAGAGGAGGGAGGGTCCTGGTAGAACTGAAGTCAATGTATTTCTTAAAGGTGAAGTAAGCGGTTTATTTATGCTAATATAAGTGTTAAATCACTCTTTATTCATACAGTGATCACTTACATAATGTGCACGTTTCATAAAGCCGATCTCTCAGTCAGCTGCTTTGCATGTAATCGGCAAATAAACTTATTGGAGTATCCCGAAATTTTTACACTTATGGATCTGAGATGATGCTAGATAACTCGCTGCTTGAAGACCGCAATGCATTAATGTGGTGACGTAGGGACGAGCGAGGGCACTGCTAACTGCAGTAACTGACAGGAAGTTAGCTAAAAGAACCATTCCACTTACAGCACCTTTAATAAGAACATATAGTAAGTGAGCCATCTCTTACTTGGCAGCGATGTGCAGCAGACTTCTCTTCACCCGTCCAAAGGCGTAGTTCACATCAAACTTGGAGTTGAGCAGCAACTCTGACACTGATCTGATTAAGAGACAGGATGGACAAATACACACTAAAAACACTACTTCTAGCCATATTGTACAGTGCGTTCAGTTTGATGCCCATGTTTTACAGTGTGCAGTAGTGTCATGCTTTACCTGTGCTGGTCAGCCATGACCATTGGCATGAGCGTGTACACTGCAGTTTCATTGTCTTCGGCAAGAGAAATAAAACATATTAGTCCAAAATTGAACAAAAATAAGACTTTCAGAAGGACAACACATGTCTTGTTACAGTACGTCATGGGTAAGTGGGTTAGAACAATGAATTGTGACATTACAAGTAGAGCTTGATTAATCAATAAGTTGATAGAGAATTTATTGATCATCACAAAGCGCTCTACAGTTTGGCTGGGGACAGAAAAGGTCTGATTTTGGCTAAAATGAATTTATAAAAAATATTCTGTTTCATAATGTTTATCCTCTATTCTTCATTATTCTTTTTTCTTAACAAATAAAGAAGTTGGAATGACATAATTGGGGACCAGCTGATTCATTTATTTGACCACGTGAGAACTGTCCAAACCTAGCCTGTGGGTGGGACCTTTATTGCTGTGTCATGACCAGTCATACCTCTACAGTCGCTATGCAATACACCAGTGTGTTTATGATAATAACAAAACAATAAATGGTTTGGAAATCCTTCATAGGTCTGAGGTCCACCCACCACAGCCTCACAAGATCCTGTGGGGAACACCAGTGCATGACATGTCAAATAAATAAACAACTTGGAAATGGATACAATGTGTAGGCTAGTGTGTTCCTGAGTTAATGTGCACAGTCCAATTTTGAAAATTTCCAGTAGCACAATTCTTAAAAAGAAAAAAGAAAAAGCATAGGCCTATTTAAAGAATGTAGACTCAATTGCCACTGTCAAGTCCAAACCAAACACTAATCCCCTCTGACTCACTTCCTCCTGTAGTAGCCCATGTTCTGCTATCAAAACTGACAAATTGAATAGCCTAAAGACAAGGTGTAGGCTATTCATATTCATTTAACATATACTAGCCTACTGCATCTACAGGCTACTGAATAATCTCTGACACCTCACACTGAGACAGAGCAGAGGGGAACACCATTGTCTAACGTGGTGTATGGTTGGTTACCTTCCGGGAGTTCCACGGTCCTTGCCCGGCGGAGGGAGCGGGTCAGCCGGCTGAGCTGTACGTTGAGCTGCTCCATCGCCCTTTCCATCCTAGGAGAACGCTCCGCCTAAAAAGAACCGGGGGGACACAGCCTCGCCCCGCCGTGTTTATGTCTTCTTTATTGGGCTCCGTTGTTCCTGGCGTCGGCCATGGGCAATGGCTGAAGGGGAACCGTCTCCCTGACAGGCACACTGATTTACAGTATGCTGTTTTTTTTCCCTAGCATAGGCTCTCATGAAACATCACATTTCGCCCGGCCTCTGACACTTCCTGTTGTGATGACATGCACGCGCTATGCAGTGTGGGTGACGTAGTTCAAGGACCATTTGGCAGCTCCCGCACACAGTCCATACATGGGCAGCGCCAGTGTCTTCAACTCTACAATAAAAACAATAGGACTACTCATAACATTGAAACCGTTTTTGCTTTATTATAATAACTAAGTCCATACCTGGTCCATTCCGCCAAATGGGTGACATTTCTGTCCTCAAGCCTTCAAAGGTATACATTAGCATGAAAATCAATTATAACATACATTAAAGCTGGGGTGGAGGATTTGGGGAGAAAATGGCAGTTAGGATAGAGATTCGAATCCAAATACCTCAACCGCTCCACTTGTTCTCTTTGGTGTTAGTCCCAACAGCCAATAAGAACAGAGAATCTGAGCCTCGCTCTGATTGGTCAAAGTGTCAGCTCATGTTAACTTTGACCAATCAGAAATCATATACCCCAGCTTTAATGTATTAAGCAATGTCTCTTCCACATTGACCTGATTGTGAATTTAAAATATGTATTTTATAACACTGATAAAAACTACTATACAGTTTACACTGAAAAATAGCATTTTTAACCTGTCCACACTCTCTAACACAACACTATGAAATATAGTGAAAAAAATCCTTCAGAAATCTTAATATTTGTGCACTGCTGTGTGATTATATGTTCAATATATGCTTCAATGCAAATGTTATCATCAGAAATCCATAATATTTTAGTTAAAATCATAGATAGTAAATAATATGGATGTAGCATCCGGGCTGACCTCAGTTATTCACACGGCATCCAATAATCCTGGTTTGTGCGCATCGCCATTTTGTGAGGGGGGAAGGAGATAGCTGACGTATACCTCCGAGGCAAAGTGAGGGACAACGGGCGGAGAGCTGTCACTCAAGAGATCGCGCCAATACATTTTAACCTCAGATAAAATAAAAACTAGCGTGGTCGGAAAAAATTCACCCCCCTCAGTGTTGTCATGGAGATATGACCTAAACATACAGACTAAAATGGTTTTGTGGCCCAGGCTGTAAATAGGTTTAATAAGACTTTGAAAACGGCCTGTCTAACAAGTGAGTCAAAGAAAAACTGCTCGGTCTTGGCACCACCCCCCCAGTGGCACTTCCTGGTTCTACAGTTGTGGTCACTTCCTTATTGGATCTGGTAAAAATCGCTGAGGTTGGGGCTTTGTTAAAATACACATTTTTGTCGTGTCCCCAGGTTTACACTCAGTCCTGTTACCATAACACATTTAACGCTCTAAAATCCTTGCAACGTTACAAAAAGCCCTTCGCTAAACTGGAATATGAGCACTGTAGCTCTTCTGATAGGTCATGGGAAGACCAAAAGTAGGTTCCCCCCTTTTATTTTCAGTATATTGGATGATATTGTAACAAAAGTTGACGGGGTACATCTGAACGTTCAGTCCTGTTACCTAAATTATTTCTTTAATGTTATTTGTTTATTTTTAAAATAATACTTTTTAATAAATCAACAGAATGTGCTGAGTGTACTCATGCTACTAGAAATGACCCCATCTATATATATTTGCACGTTTATGGCAATTATATGTTAAAAAAACCTCAGTCCTGTTACTTTCAGTCATGTTACTATATTATAAACCTAGTTAAAAAATCAATATAATTTCCTGAGATTGACCAATATATGTTTTGAATGGTTAAATATATGTGTTATGAGATTCAGCTTTGAAAAATTAAAAAATCTGAAGTTTAATTTGGAAGAGTTGCTACATGCAAATGTCACCCATTTGGTGGAATGGCCCAATTGAGGAGGCTAAAACTCTTTGGTACAATACTTTCTCAGAAGAAGTCTACGGAACTTAAAAGGAGATAGCATGACTTATTTATTTTTTTGAAGATGGATACCTTCACACAGTGGATCTGTGAGTTGATGTTTTTTTCCCCTTTGCTGTGCATTACTATAACAAACCAAGCATTGGTGACCATATTCTGGCCACAGGGGGGCACTCCACTCCCAACCAATCCTAGAACACAGCACCTTGAACCATGACAAGTTGATTCAGGGAAAGTGAACAACAGAAACGGACATGACAATGGGGTCTGCAAAATTCAAATGAGATACTACAAACTCCAACAGCTTTAACAAACTTCAAACTGCCCACAGAATTAGACATTTCACTCCATATGTTTATTCAACCCACACAGTGCACTGCTTTCTGTTTCAAACATTTTGAGAAAAAAAAAATACAGTCTTAAATAAAAATAATTTCTCAAAGGAAAATCCCCACTCACAAAGATACTGTTATGGACGTTGTGACACTAACAAGCTTGTGGCATCAAAAAAAAGGAAAATGCATGTGTCAATGTATATTCAAAAATATAATAGGGGAAGGTGGGGTGATTTGTGCAACTTTTTACTCAAAGTGATTTTAAAGTGAGGCCTTGACAGTTATGTCTCCAACTCAAATATGTACATATATTTCAGGATGTTGTGCATCCCTGGCAATAAAAACTTTGGATCTGGAATAAACTGTTTAAGAAATATAGCTTTCGGAAAAAAAGTTGTCTTGTCGCACAAATCACCCCAATGACAAAGTCACCATCATCATCTTTCTGGCCATCTGAACTCTCATCAGTGGTGTCGTTAAGTGGAATTGAGATGTCACTCTCTTCTGAGCTACTGTAGACAATCACTTTCTTTTGGTGACCAGCGTATACAGCCATGCCACTGGCACAACTCTCAGAAATGTACTTTGCACTAGTTGCTCCGTGCTTGTGGAACCAACTGCCACCTGACAAATGTGATTCCCCCTACATTTCTGCCTTTAAATCAAGGCTCAAAACCCATATGTACACCCTGGTGTTTCCTCCCCATTAACCTCTGCACTACTTACTTACCTCTGCACTACTATCTGTGTTTATGTGGATGTATGGGCTTTACGTCTTTTATTTTGGTTATTGTTATTTTACCTTCATTGTTTACCTACTGAATGCACTATGTACAGCACTTTGGACAGTGCAAACTGTCATAAATGTGCTTTTATAAATACATTTTACTTACTTACTTACTTATAACTCACCCAGGCCCTTGCGCACAAATCACCCCAGCCCCAGAATTTTGGATAATAGGCATGATGCAGCAATTTAGGGATGACATTGTGCTAACTATATAGACTCAAAGTGTAGCATACCAAAGCACTAAAACATGTGTCAAATGTTTTCAAACGTGTCTATAATTGTTCAGACACAATAATCAAAAAACCTTGATTATGGAAATTTTACTTTGAAAGGCAAAACACAGTTTTTTGAGCTTAAATGTGCTTATATCTTATTCCTTGTGTCTCCCTTCTTTACAGGATGAGTCAAATGGATGGCTCTTCTTAAATATGTGGTCACATTTCCAATTTCTTCCACGGTTTTCTAGAACAAGGGGTTTTGCAACTTCCAAAATGCACAAATCACCCCACCTT